>CM067520.1:1162429-1344929 GCA_034509495.1 Acestrorhynchus altus | reverse complement strand
TGTTTATATTCGGGACACTTTGGGTCACATGGGTCACCCAATCTGGACCAGACATGAGAACTTCCTAGACCACAATTCAGCTTACTAAAGGTATGTCTGGGTTTATGGTTGGGGACCGGGTCAAAAGTGGGCCAAAACTGGACCAAGACCAGGCCAGGAGCAGGACAAGTGCTGTTGATTTTTGCCAGGAGTGGACGGAACAATTGGTTCTATGCAGAACTCTACTAAAGATTCTCAGAGTCCTTCAAACTGCCCATCTGAGTATTCCTAGGTTCCTCTTCCCACCTTCCCACTAACCTTAACCGAGCTCTGATCTTATCTGGACAAAGTTCCCTTGGATTCAGAGCCACCTGCAGCTAAACCAGCGAGGCTTCAGACTACAGACTTCAGGAGCGTGGAGCCGGTGAATTATAGCCCTGGTTACAGAGCGAGTGCATCCACATCTCCAATAAATAACTACACCAGCAAAAACAAACAGATCCATATATGCTCCTCCCCTTCTTCAAACACCACAGTGTGCCAATGGCATTTACAGCACGCAGTAGGCAGGACCCCTTTCCACATCCATCATAAAAACTAATGAACCCTGGAGACGCCTCAGCCCCCTCGCCCACATGGATCCAAACCACATTAATTCAGTGTGTTGTGATTAGCTTAGGCTTTAACCGGGGGCCCATAAACACCTCTGGAGCCTGATAAGGCTACCTGTCGCTCCGGGCCTGACGGGGTTTTCCCACCGCCACTGAACGAAGCAGTGGGAAAAGTCAACACAGGGGGTCCAGCTGCTCTACATTTGAATCCCTGTTTCTACACAATCATAAATTCATGATCCTAAATATTCTTTCATCATATTATATTACTGTACCTTCCGTTAGACGTGATAACGAAGATACATATTATTAATAATTTATTATTTTTATTATTACTTTTAGAACCAGATCAAATCGCATTTTATTACAGCTTATTCTGATTTATTATGAGCTGACGTTACTGAAGACACTGATTCCAAACTTTTGAACGATGTTATATACGTCTAATGTTTTTATTAAGTATATATGTATGAGGCTTTTTTTTTTTTAATTATACCAAGATGATGATGTATGCTTCTCCAGTAAGACATGAATGGGATATGAAAGGTCGGCGTGAGCTAGATAAATGACTCCCATTATTTCGCCAATCTGAGAGAAGCCCTCTATATGTTCTAATTTGAATGATAATAAAATTCAGAATTGCTTTGTCCTCACGGGCTGCTTTCTCCATGATAAGCAGCTATGCAAGGTAACCTTGTCCTGCAGCTCGGCCCATTACTGCCTTCTGAGCGTGGGCGAGGGCCTCCAAATTAAAGGTGCGGAAAATAAATCACAGTCCACGGCTGCTGGACAATTATTACAGGACTTGACAAAACCTCAATTTCAGTTTCTTTTTCCTCCCATTGCTCAGGAAAAAAAAAATGCACAACTTTCTTTAGTCAAAGAGTTTCAACTAGAAGATCCTGAGCTGTTTTCTTCGGGCTCCTGGAGCTGGAGGGGTGTGAACAGCTCGACCGATACTAAACTTCAATTAAGGAAAGTCGAAAATTCGGATAATCAGCAACAACATCATATACAACATGTATCACGATACAGGGACCACAGTTCGATATATTCGATACTGTGTTACTATTGCCTCAGGACTCTTATTCTGAATTTTGAACTCATAGCAGCTGAGCTGGTGAGGTAATAACCCCGCCCCTTCTCTCATCTCTTCACAGTGTGTATTTAAGTCACATTTGGAGGTGGATTACTCACTACAGTGGACAGTTTATTTGCATATTGCTGCTGTCCAATGAAAACCACGTGTCTCCATTTTTGTCCTTTTCTCCCAGTAGCTGTTCCGAACACTGTATAAATAATTAAAATAATGAATTAATAATGTTCAAGAAAAACATTTAATTACTCTTATTTTACACGACCTTCCATTCAAAGTTATAAAAGAACAATTTTGGCTTCTCCTGTAAAGTCATCATACATGTTTCTCACTGGACAGCGATGCTCTGTGATTCATGTCTGTAGGTTACTCTGATCCTGAGTTATGAATCCTAGAATACGGGCGTGTGACAGTAACTTAAAATGCATGAAGTAGAATCAGGTGCAGAACATCAACTACTAATGATCAGTCCATCGTTAGAGAGGACTTTGGAGGAGCCTGTCTTCTTTAAACCTCAGACATTAGTTTGGTTTGCTCTTGATTGTTGGAGTGAGTGGGATCACCATGGTCAGGTCCTAAGAGCTCTCGGAGATCTTCAGAAAGAAGGTTGTAGATGCAGATGAGTCTGAGAAGGGACTTAAAAAGATCTCAGAACTATTAGAAATCAGCCGTTCCACTGTCTGGAACATCACTTACAAGTGGAGAACATTTAGAACAAATGCCCACATGACCAGATCAGACCGTCCTACAAGTTCAGCCCAAGAGCAGAACCATAAGATGAGTAAAGAAGATCCAACAATCCTAAAATGTTCATCACTGACCTACAGGTAGCTCTCGCCACAGGTGATGTCAAGGTGCATCACACTGCCAGGTTCATCCAAATTTCAAACCATACAAATGAAGTAATTTTCAATCAATCGAGAGCAACGATTCAAAGGAATGTCAAGGTTGACTGACCTTATCGACTGACCGACGATGTTCAGCTCAGGTGCTGGCGTGGAGACGACATGCCAGTTATGAACTGAACTTCCTGCCCTTGTGACTGCATTGCAGGTCAGACTCAAAGCAAGGGTTTCACATCCAGAGCCCTGAAGCTTGTTCAGAACTGACGTTTTACACTCGTGTGTGTGTCGCAGCTGCGGCGTGTCAGCGGGGCAGGACATTTGGAGCCGTTATCCTTCCTTTAGGTCCCTAACGAACGGCATATTTTTAGCAGACGCTTCAGCAGGAGGAGAAGGATAGGGTGGCCACATGGACATAAATAATAAATCACGTCGTCTTGGTCTCGCAGCACAATTGAAAAGCAATGAAATGTGATAAACTGTTTCATCCGGGTCGCCTGATATTTGTAGCAGTCACTTTTGAGCTGACAGGAATTTGCTATATAAGTCACTGAAGGCCCGGGTGGACGAAGGGCCTCTGCGGGGCCTCTCGTCAGCCAGGAGCCGATGTGTTGCTGTAATTCAGTCACTCAGCCACAGGAGACGAGTCCCAGGTGCCGCTTGGCAAGTGGGCTCGATTGGTGCAAGACTGGCAAGACGGGGCGGACAAACAAATGTGAGACACGCGTCTGGCTCCTCCGAACGGCCGGCTCTATTTCCGTCCCTCCTGACCCTCAAAGCACAGCCCGAGCCTCCCGAGCCTGCCTCGAATACTGCAGTCGCTTTTGTTTTTCTTTTCTAGTAAGCCTTCCGCAGCTTTCCTCCCTTCCAAATTTGTCCTAATTAACCGAGTAGCCGGAAATATGTTGAATTGAGTGATTTTTAAGCGCATGCTGTTTCCAAACCAAAGGAAAGAGCTAAAAATAATGGATAATTAGAGACTAATTTATTTAGATTGGTATCAGAGAGGAACATTTTGTTCTGCTGTAGCACAGCAATTAAAATGCATCCATACCAACAGGGGGGGAAATTCATTTAAGTGGAATGGATTTTTTTTTTTTAATCGCCAAATGTACGTGCGTTCGAGCGAGAGCACGCCGAGAGACGGTACTTTCATATCGCAGAACGACGCTTAATCTGTGTCAAAGAAACTTTTCACTCGCGTTCTGTTTTACACAGCCAGACAGTCGATTTGAGCTGTTGGGCTTTGTGGAACACAAAAGACGACGCGATTGCATGCTTTCACAAATGAAAAGTTTCTGTACCTGACACGGATGTTAATTTTGAAGACAGATGTACTGCATTAGCAGCGAAGGCACTGGAGTAGAGGTATTAGACTGTGTGTGTGTGTGTGTGTGTGTGTGTGTGTGTGTGTGTGTGTGTGTGTGTGTGTGTGTGTGTGTGTCTGTGTGTGCGTGATTACAGTGTTCTATCAGAGTTATGTAGGTAGGAGAGCTCACACTACTGTGTCTAGTACGCCTGAGTAAGCATAAGCTGCAGTGAGCACAGAAACGCTGGGCCAGCTCAAGTTGGGAGAAGCTGGTTCAGCAAATTGACCAACAGATCATAAGTGCTCATGTGACTTTGGTGGTTTAAATGGTTTATCAGAATAACCAAAGTAATTGGCCAGTATGACCAGTATATGCAGAGGGGTTTGACCAGCATTACAGTCCAGGTGTCTCATTTCACAACACCACTGCGAATGCAGGTGAGGCCTAGAATGGCCTAGATTGTGGACAATTTGTTAAGATGACCATCCTGCTTCTCTTAGTCCAATCATGCTCCCCCTCGCAAATGTCTTCAGTGTGAGGTACACTACCCAAAAGTAGCCTCCGAGAGCCTTTAACAGGGCAGCACAGGAAGCACTTTTACACTCTCTTGTGCAAAAACAGGCCAGTGACTGTTCTATCTAACTAATGTGGCAGTGAAGAGGACAAGTGGAGCTTAAGCTGACGTCTGGAAGACCAACATCAACATCAGCCCCGTCCCCTCTCTCTGATCAGTCAGAGTCTGTATGCAGGTTGATCATGTTCACGTGGACGGAGCAGTAAACATGCACTGGAAGCTCCTTTGATATTCAAACTGGGATTTAATTGAGTGAATTCATGAACATGTCTTGTAGTTTGTTATGAGATGTGTCTCGTGTCTGTAGGTTACTCTGATCCTGAGTTACGAAGCCTAGGACATAGCATGTAACTGCCCACGGAGTGCAGATCTCAGGTTCTAAAACCTTTTGGCTGCAGTGATTAAAAGGTATGTTCAGAGAAAAAAGGAGTGCAGAACTTCACGAAAAGAACACACAGCAGCGAGAGTACAGAAGAACATGGACTCTGATGCTTGGCGGCAGTCTGTTAGCTCAGGAGAACAGCTTCAGTGACCATTTGCCCAGGCAGCTCTGATCCTTCCAGCACTGCCGAGACTGCCAAGTAATCTGTCCTCAGCTGATCATTCCATTTCCTCAGAACAGTGGGAGCAGAACAGTGGGAGTAAAGTGGTCCAGTGGCGAGAACTACTTTATTTTACATTATAAAGCCTCACAGAACAGAGGAGGTGAGTTTTGGGACACTGGCGGAGACATTCTCCCGTCCCAGTTTCTAATCATAATTCTGCTGTTAAACAAACATCATCCTTTAAACTGGGGGGTGAGGACAGGGCTTCGACTCGGAGCTTCCATGGGGACTGTGTTTCTATTATCTTGGAGTTTGGGAATTCTCGGGCAGGGTTCGGATTAGGACTGGGTGATCTGAATGCTGCGATTGTGAGGTGAGGAAAAATGTATGTCGTCAAAAATGGTATAAAAAATTCTTGTTCTGCAAGTTCAGATGCAGCCAAATACAAATGTCAGGACAGAGACCTCGAAAACCGCAAGATTCAGTATAATTATAAACCTGAAAGAGATGGTTTTCAGTCTGCGTTTGGAGACAGCGAGTGACTCAGCTGTCCGGACCCCCAGGGGAAGTTCGTTTGGTGCCAGGACAGAAAAGAGTCTGGATGCTTGTCTTCCTGTGTCTTGAGGGACGGTGGGTCAAGCTGAGCTGTACTTGATGCTCGAAGGGCTCAAATCAAAATCTAATCAAATCTAGTTTATTGTGACTTCACATTACAGAGGTGTAAAGGTGAGTGAAAAAGTCCCTCACTGTAATGAAACAGACGCATAAAAATACAGGAGAAGAAAATGAAAAATAAAGATAAGAATATACTTAAATATAACATATAGAGAATATTTACACATTGATTTACACTGTAGATACACTATATATACATTATTGCACTGTAGAAGAAATGATTACATTATGTTTATACGCACTGGGTATAGAACTAAATGAAGCTGTAGTGTGAGAAGGTGAGAAGGGAGACAGTCTTTGGTGGGTGTGGTGGGAGACAGTCTTTGGTGGGTGCAGTGGGAGAGAGTCTTTGGTGGGTTCAGTGGGAGACAGTCTTTGGTGGGTGTGGTGGGAGACAGTCTTTGGTGGGTTCAGTGGGAGACAGCCTTTGGTGGGTGCAGTGGGAGACAGTCTTTGGTGGGTGTGGTGGGAGACAGTCTTTGGTGGGTGCAGAAAGTGGGGCTTCGCAAGCAGCTAATAACGATGAACAATTTAACAACACCATCGCAACCACTTAGTAACACCATAGCAACCACACCCAGACACTAGAGCAATCATCCTGCAACCACTTACCATTTCCATACCAACCATCTGGAATGCCATAGCAGCCACTTACAACACTGCAGTAACCACCTACTAACACACAGCAACCACATATCAACACCATAGCAACCACACGGTAACACCACAGTATGGTGTGGCTTAAAAAGACATGTTGAACGGTGTGACACAATTTTACACAATTCAGAAGTCCAAGCTGGATGCTTTTTAAAGACATTTCGATTGCAATGCATTTGGATGATTTGAAAATGAAAAAAAAATATATAAGAGAAAAAAAAACACCTACAAATCAGAACGAAGATCAAAAGAAATCAGAAAAAGGAAATAATAATAATAATTATGGTATCATAAAGTTTGTCTGAAGATCTGAAGTGACAATCACTTTTATAAAATGAACTACTTGTTCAGAAGGTAACAAAACAAAAGAGTAGATCTGCTAAAACTGGACTCAATCAATTAAAAGTACTTTTTTCGGGAGACAGATCTTCTTCTAAACATCGCGCTGCTTTTCCCGGCCGGGCTTGACTGATACACTTTCATTGCAAGGCTTTCTTTCCCATTAATCTCAATGAGCAGCTCTGAAGAAGGCCAGGAAGGCCTGGACTGCATCGAGATTGATTCATCATTCTCAAAGGGAAAGAGACAGAGAGAGAGAGAGAGACAGAGACAGAGAGAGAGAGAGAGAGAGAGAGAGAGAGAGAGAGAGAGAGAGAGAACATTTACAGGCAACAATGGTTCCTGAGCACATCAAAGTGTCGCTCCTCAGACACATAATACAGCATGTTGCACCTGTTTCAATCTCGGAATTGGTGTTCTGATGGTTTCAGAAGCCTGCCCACCTCCCTCACGCTCTTCATCCTGCTTTCAGCCGCAAGCCTTCCAGTCACACCTCCGCTCACACTCTCTCACTCTGCGCTCACTGGCGACTGCTGAAGGCTGATGGCAGCTCCTGTATCGCTATTAGCAGACAAAGCAAAAGCCAAGGCAGTTACCACTTCCTTAAAACTCTCGCCGCTGCCCCATATACCCCCAGCCCCGCCAATACCCCCCATCCCTAACCACCCGCCACCCCCCTGGCCTAGCGAGAGAGTGCAGTCCCGTCAGCCCCTGAAGAACCCGCGTCAGAGTCGGCTGATAGCCGTGTTTGCCCGTTAATTGCGGGCCGGTACCGTCTCCATGTTTGTGGTCCGTGCAATTTGTTCACAACTCAGTGACCTTTAATGTTACGCAGCTCAAACAAATACTCCAGCAATTAGTGAGAGTTCTCCTCTCTCTCCTGCAGTGCTCAGAGAAAACAAACTGCAAACCCTCGCAGGACTGCGAGACAGATCAACAGGAAACCACCTTCAGGAATGTTCTCCTGCCCAGCAACATCTCCACAAATATGACCTTCATGGTAAGGTCAGATTATACAACCATATAGTAACACCCTGGCAACTGCACAACAATCACTTCTGTAGGGATATCATAGCAAGCACCAATTAACTATCAGCAACACAAAAGCAACTGTCTGGCAAAACCATAGCAACACTATCGCAATCACCTAACGACCACTAAGCAACTCCATTGCACATTACACTCCATCTCGAATGCCATAGCAGCCACTTGCAACACTGCAGCAACCAACTAATAACATGATAGCAACCACCTAGAAACATCACAGCAACCATCAAACAACACAATATCAACCACACAGTAACCACAGTGCAATCAACTATCAACCATTTAAAAATACCATAGCAACCACCTAGAATGCCATTACTGCCATCTAGTAACCCTATAGGGATCGCCTAGTAACCACTTAGCAACACCATAGCAACCACCTAGAATGCCTTTACAATGCATATTAGACAATTAGAGTAAAATTCTGCTGTATTTGTTGTTGATGCTCTCTTCCTCTGAACACTCCTTGCATAAAGGCTGAAGAGTGAGCACATGACAACATCACAACTCGGCAAACAAAGGGTCCATCTGTAGCCATGGTGACAGCAGTCTTCCCATGGAGCATGGCAAGGGTGTCCCAAAGTTTATCCATTTATTGAGACTCTCTCCCTTAATTAGGTCTGCCCTCCACAGCCGCAGGTGGAACTGCACATAGAGTGATGAAAAAAGAGCAGGGCGAGAGCAGGGCGAGAGAAGGGGAAGAGCAGGGCGAGAGAAGGGCGAGAGCAGGGTGAGAGAAGGGCGAGAGCAGGGCGATAGAGAATGGGAAGAGCAGTGCGAGAGAAGGGCGAGAGCAGGGCGAGAGCAGGGCGAGAGCAGGGCGAGAGAAGGGTGAGAGGAGGGTAAAGCAGGTCTTGGATGTTCCCAGTATACCAAAAGTGCTCCAAGGAAGGACAACTGCCAGCTTCATAGAAGTACCTATGTTTCACTCAATGTGGTCCTGTAACGTCTGAAGAGGTCTCGTGGAGTCTATGCCTCAGTGGGTCAGAGCCATTGTTGCAGCACCTACCCAATGTCACAGAGGTGGTTGTAATGTTATGGCTGAGCGAGCACTTGCCTAAGCACGTTGGGGAATTGAACCTCAGTCAGATGCAGGAGTCCACAGCCAACCACAGCAGGTTCAACCTCAGTATTTCCGAAGCTTCGGTTATACAAATTGATTGGCTGCAGTTCTTCTCGCTCTGTAATGTTTAACCAGGTATGTCATCTTTGATCATTTCCGTGTTTTTGTTCCACCACTGCTCTGAAATACCACAAGCAAGGGAAGGTCGTTAAGGGCATCTGATGATTAGAGCCAGATGTGTTAGATTAGAAACTAAACGCTGTAAGGTCATGAATAAGCCAGCAGCGTCTGGGCGAGGGTTCAGAATGCTAATATTTGTGCATTAAGGAGAATTGTCTTCATTGATTGAGTTTGACAAAGGATTCTCTGCACAGTTCAGACACAGGGTTCAGATATCAATGAAGCTTGATGTCTTCTGCAGGCTCTCTAAGCCAATTTTGTGGGGCATTTTCATAGTTTGACGTACTTCTATTCACCAAAATATTAGAAAAGTATTTATAGGAGACAGTCACACGTACTAGATATCATTTTCAAATATTTGTATGAATGTCCCCCTCTTTTAACCTCTCTAAACAGGGGAACTGTCCACTCTATTAGACACTCCAGCCTAGAAGCTCATTTGGCACAGCTGAAACTATCCAACCAGTCGAGCGCTGACGGTAACGTTCCTCCGGTCGTCAAGATGCATTATCAGAATGGATTCTTTCCATCTTTAAAGTGGGAAATGTCACTGTAGGGATTACTCAGGAACCACTGTCGGCAGACCAGCTGACGGATGAAATTCTCGTTTTGACTGAAACGTCGTCTGAGAGGAACAGGTTAACAGACCAGAGCTGGAGGGACGCGTGGAAGAAAACGAAGCCGTATTTATAGACAGATTAAATCATGGGGGGTGATTATGTTAATTTCTCTATACTACAAAGGGGTCATAAATAAAAGCAGGGCGTTTATTAACCCAGCAGTGTGTAATGTATGGACATTGAGGGTAATATGAAGTTTAGTTAGCATGCTATCAGTGTGATACATTATCTGTGGGTGTGCGGCGTCGGGTGCTATATTTAAAATGTGTCAGTTGTAATGTGAAATCCCGTCCCGCATTCTCGCTATGGTGGCTCGCGTTGAGTCGAGCTCCATCAGAGGAGCAGCACGGTGTGAAAAAGGGAAATGCTTTGCCGTCCAGGTTCCACCGCAAGACATTTCACATCGCATTTTCTATCAAATAACATTGGGCGTACGTGTACAGTGAACCTATGAGGCAGTAAATCAAGGTTTGTGATGCAGGAGTCTTGTACACCGGAGGATTTAGAATAAACTGAATTACAGATAGCGAGGAGTGCTCCGGCGCTGCATTTTCACACCCAGATGCCTCCGTGTCACACTGAAATTCATTTTGCCAGGACAACGTCCTGCACGGCACACTCCTACACATACTGCTTGTTTTGAAAAGCATGACAGAACGAGCAGAACATGCTGGCAAACATCTCCTCAGCCAGGCCTTCTTGTGGCGTGTTTGTGTGTGTGCGTGGAGGGGCCGCGGGGAGGACACGAACGGCGTCCTGCAGGGCCCGGCGGTACAATCCAATCAAAGCCTGAGAGAGCAGGACCCTTTATTTGCTACCTGCTTGGCAGACACACTGCAGAGAGGAGGCAGAGGGAGAGGTTGTGACCCCGGCCACGCCGGCTCTGAGCGGCAGGGTGAGCGCCCCTCGGTGAATATCAAGGACGTCTGATTTCCAATATTCAGGAGCCAGCTGTTCTAAAGGTCCTGCACACTTAAACCCAGACGGCAGAGGAGCTGTGGCTGAATATTCCTCCGGTTTCAGAGGAGGACAAAGATGGACATTGCTCAGTCAACAGCTACATTTAATGGTAGCACCTGACAACCTCAGAGAGGTTGAAAACGAATATTCCATCCCGTTTTTAGGCTAATGCTGACATAACGGATTATTCTCCCGTAAAATTAGCTGCAATAACCTGAGAAACCATGAAAATGATTCATAACAACGGAACCGGTTTGGGGTCACAACTGTTACAATTCGGTAACCCTAATTACGGAATTGCGTGTAGACTGACCATGGGAATGACTATTACATTGCAATGGGAATGACTGTAGTATAGTGATGGAAATGTAGTGTAACCATGGAAATTGATTCAGAGTAGCACTGCAGTGGCTGCAGAATATCCGTGGAACTGCTTGTCTTTGGAATGGCCTCCTTGCCTTCCTCTGCATTCCAATAAAAACGGCTGTAGCATAACCACTGGAAAGGCATCCATAATTCGATGTACTGTAAAAGACGATCCGACCCTCTTAATGAGCTCTCCTCCTTAGAAGCTCCGGAAGTTGAAAATGAACTGGATTTGGAAAAAGTGGGGGAGACGTGCCCCTGAGCCCTCAGGGGGAGCGCCTATGCCCCCTTTCTCCACATTAATATCACCCAACACTGGAGCCGCATCGGATTCACGCAGAGCATCATGCTGAGAGGCAAAACATGCATCCGTGGTCGGTGGAAGATTTATAAACAAAGTCCAGTAATATAATATTTGCCTTCTGAATTATTGAACAGGGGTTTTTATGAGTTTCTCTCTCGCTCCCATAATGAATTCCGTGTGCGATGCCATTCCAAGTTTACCGAGTTGTCTGCTGTTTAAATAATCCGCACATACCAACAGATGACTGTCATTTACATAAAGTGCTTTCTGATCGCTCTCTGTAGCTCCGTTAGTGTAAAATGCATGTCTGCGCGCACATTGGGAAGTGTTTACTTCACAAGTTCTTATGCTTTCCAAGGCAAATCCCCAATCACCATGAAATCATGGCAACGTGCAAGGCTGATCTGAGGCGGCAACAGCAGCAGAGGTCAAACAACGACCGTTACAAGACAGTTCGCATTTAGCATAGTGTAGGCCGAGCTCTGTCTGCAAGGCTTTCGTGGAGACAGATTTAGTCCTGTAGGAGCTGCAGCTTTTGCATGATTATGGATGCAACATTTTAAATCCGTCCTAAGGTGGGTAGCAATTGGAAAGCATCAGGGTTTACAGTGGGCAGAGGCCGCTGCATGCTTAGCATTAGCATCTAGTCTCGAGGGTTCATGTAAAACATATTAGTCCAACTTTTACGAGCACCGTGGAAGAGAGGTGGAGGGAAACATCTACTGCATCTGACCAGGGAAGAACATTTTTTACCAGCTTTGGATCACTTTTGCAAGGCTGTGTTTCTATCACCGATGTTTAAAAAATTCTGCTCTTGCCGACACTCCAACCTGGCAAATTATTAATGCAGGGTCCAGGGCTTCAGGCCATTTGAAGGGCCAGTCAGTAACAGTCACCACCCAACTGTGCCAGCCGATCAGGGAATCATGTGAGCTTTAATCCCCAAGGCATTAAAATATTAGCCCAAGAACCCCTTGCCAGACAGTGCCTTAGAACCCGGGCCTTAGCGATATTTTACCGAACTTTTCCAGCTTGTCCTAACATAACGTCGGGGGTGTTGCCTTCAGTTTTATGTTCATTCTCAAAATTCACAGACACTTATAGATGGAAAGCCTAAAAGTGAAGCACGGTGGTGGCAGCTTCATGCAGTGGACAGGTGTTAAACACTGGTAGATCATTCTGCTTGGGGGGAGATTCACCTTGCAGCTGGATAATGATCCCAAGCCCCAAAGTTTCCCGGGAAATGCAGACGAAGTTGACTGAAAAAATGTTGTCTGCAAACGTCATCCAACCAACCTGAACAACCTGGAGGAAACCGTACTGGAAGAACCAGTGACAATCAGAAACCCACCCAAGCAGCCTTGTGGGCACTGTGATGGTGCAAAGAACCAAATAAAGAAAGTGTACTCGGTCAACCCTGCCCACGCAACCACCACTAGTGATCAGCGTGGAACTGCGAGGACAACAGAAGGAATATGATTCAGTTTGTTTAGACTCCGGTCTCCGCTCTCTGGTCTATATACAGTACGATGAAAGAATAATTCGCTGTGTCTAAAAATATGCAGAGACAGACCACGACAGCCCCCACAAACGCCTGTCAGCGCTGATCTGCTTTTTGGTGACTGACTGCTGCAAACAAAAGAGTTACTAAGAGTCTTTCTGTTCATTTGCCGACAGATCAAACACTTACAGGATTTTCTGCTGCATCACATCACAAACAATGAGGGGCTGGAGGAAGTCTGGTGGAGCACCAGTTGGTTTAAAGGAGTACATCTGCAGACACCTAGCTAATGGTACCTAATGGGGACCAGTAAGCGTGATGGTATTTTAATGAGGCCTAACATCCACTAAAAGCAACTGGTCCCCACTCACTGGTTTCTGTGCACTAGCCCAGGTGGTCATATTCCCAACACACCACTCTAAATGACATACAGTACAATCTCCATCCATTTAATTAGGAAGGTCCACCTGCATACGTGATTAGGCCACTTTATTAGACACGCCTACCTAACTGAGATAGAATTACAGACTACTCTATAATGGTTCTTTTCCAGTGGGTGGTTTCGTACGGCATGGTGTGCCTGTGAAGCTTTGATCCCTCATTTTGCTCTCTTTTAAACGATCCAGCACCCATAACGTACTTATAAGTGATTCTTGCCATTTTCCATATTTCTGCATAAATTTGAGCTAAAACTTCATCAGATTTTCACACAAGTTCTAAAAGTAAATAAGGAACCAAATCATACAAATGAAACAAAAATATTACACTCACTCATTTATTTATTGAGGGCAGTTTGCTTTCAGTATGTGCTGTGACCCACTTTCCCACAACCGTTGATCAGTCCTGCACTAATTTGAGTCCATTCCTCCGTTCAGACTTCAGCTCTGTTATGTTGCTGGGTTTCCTCCCATGAACTGCTGCTTCAGGTCCTTCCACAACATTTCTACTACATTAAGATCAGGACTTTGACTGGCTCGTTCCAGAACATTCCCTTTATTCTTTAAACATTCTTGGCTAGAAGGACTTGTGTGCTTATGGCCGTCGTCTTTCTGCATGGTCCACATTCTCTTGAGACTCAGCTCACAGACAGATGTTGCTGGTATAATTCAATCTGTCTGTGTGGAGTCCAAACTCTGTAGAGAAGGTTTTGTAACCTTTACCAGCCGGATGAACATCAACACTTCTTCTGAGCTCCTCAGAAATCTGGTGTTGATGAATGGACCAATAGAAACACTCCATTGAAAGTCAAGGACAAAGTTTATCAGCGGGAATAATACCGCATAGATATTCCGTGACCCTTCCCTCCACGGAGACGAGCAGATCCAAACCATTACGTCACAATGCCCCCACAGCATAACAAAGACTCCACTCCCTTACTGCAGGGGTCAAGCATCGAGCGTTCTCTAGTTATCAACCACACATGCACTACACACGTCTACTGGTGGAAAACACTCTGAAGGCTCAGCATGACTCATCTGACCAGATCACTTCTTTCCACGCCTCTGTAGACCAGTGCCTACTCTCGAGTGGTCATTCGTCTTGGTAATGAGGAGTTTCTGCCCTGCAGCCCTAATATAGAATCCTTGTCCATGTAATTGTGGACCAACTGCTTTCGCTGACCCAGTCCTATGTACCTGAGGAGCAGATGCTCCGACGTTCTTCTTCTTACAGAATCAAGACACCTTCCAACTGTTTCTTCTGAAATCAAGGGTATTAATAAGACTTTATCCTGCTTTTGTTGGAGTAACCGACTCTAGAGCACCGAGGTGGATTTGATTGTATTCAGCCACAAGAGCTAGAGCTAGAGTGGTGTGTTTTGAGGTGGTACAAGTGGATCGGACTGAAAGAGGAGCACTGTTGCGAGTTTGGATGGGAAGGCATTTGAGGCCATCTCTGTACGTAGCATCCCATTAAGATTAACTGGCTCAGAGCTCACAATGGGAGTCATGACAACAACAGGAGACCGCCGACCTGTCCCAGAGCCCGGCTGCAGTCATAAACACACACACTTGGGCTGGCACAAGGAGTGGCTGGAGAGATAAAGCACTCCAGAGGAGGCGAGGGTGATGAAAGGGGTGAGTGTGTATGAGAGAGAGAATGGAGAGAACGTGAGTTGATGTACCATCTATGAGTCGCCCCTTAAATAAATCCCCACAAGGACAACGGCACGGCCGCGTCCAACAGCGAGACAGACCGAAGAGCCACACAATACAGAACAAGCTCTGAACTGTCCCCAATGGCTAATAAATCTCCGCTTCAAGACGACACAGCTAGAGCAGCTTCAGGTTTCTCCAGGCTTTGGTCAATCTGGCTCCGTCCTGCCGCTGGGCTGTCCCCGGAGTGTTTCATCGCCCAGCCCTCCCTTGAGGGAGTCGAGATGGCAAGACGGCTGAGGGCCAGCGACGGGATGCAGTTACGGCCCGCATATCTTATTCATGGGGAGAGGCTCCTCTGAGACTTGAGGTCATCTAGAAACATCTATTTTTTTTATTAGTTCTCACAGAAAGGACAGAGCAGGCCAACCAAACAGCGCAGGACAGCTCCAAGGGGAGTAAATACAGCTCAGCAGTAGAACTGAAGTCATGCAGATAAATCTAGCCCAGCCAGACCTATTTATTGCTGGAGATGAGCAGAAAAGGCACACGTAAGGAAGCTGTGCTGTATCACCAATTCGCCCACATTCATTACATTTCCAAAAGTAGCCACACACTGCTTCTAATGTGCCTTTGCTGATACATCGCTGATGCAGGGGTACAAACAGAATGGGACCCCCAGGAGCAGCAACATATGAGCCTAAAGGCCTGTGGGTGCTGGGGGTTCTGAAGGACCCCTTGAAGCTGGAAACGAGCATGGACCGCCCCTCCCAGTCGAACGTCTGTCGAACAAATGAAACCAGCGCGAGGAGCTTCCCTTTCACATTCAACGTTTTAATGCATTTTAATGCCTTTCTATATATCTTATTTATCACGTTTCCATAAATAAAGCATGACACGTATCTGATGCTCTATCTATCTTCCTTCCTTTATGGATTCAGAGGTTTTAACCTTTAGAACTCCAGGCCAATTATGTGGGTTTTCATTAAGTTTGACACTTTTATTCACCAGTACATTAGAAATGTATTTATAGAAGGCAGTCTCGCATAGCAGAAGTGGATATTATCAGCAGATCCTAGACCTACTCTCATTTGTCTGTAAAAAAATGTAAATATTCTTGTTGTTTCTTTTTAACTGTTGAAAATCGATCATCTGGAGTGTTTTTGAGCAGATGATTTGGATGAGTCATTTGAAATGATTAGACTGAGGGTATTTCTAATATTGAGTTCTTCCATATAAAATAAAAATGTCCTTTACTATTTTAATTATTTATGTATGTATCGGTATTATCCCCTCTCAGGACTTTTATTCTGAAATTTGAACATGAAAATGAAGAGAGCAAACAGCCCCTCCCTTCTCCTTCTGAGGTTTGAATGACAGTCATTAGCAGCTGATGTTCTGCAGCTGATTCTGATTTTAGGTGTTTAAGGTAGGAATAAATGTGGGCGTGTCCTAACATTTTCTATTGCATTTGTAATGCAATAATAAGTATGTTCCGTAAGTGATGTTTGTATGTGTGGTTAGATCACCTCCTTCTCTCAGTGTAGTTACAACGAAGATCAAATATCCATATGTTTGGACGTGCACTCCTGTGAATTCTGTATGTTTGGTTTGAACCCGACCTGCTCGCCATCTGCTCCACGTCTGCACAGGCTAAATATGATGTGTGTGTCCTTCAACATTTCTACCTTCTCCAAAAATACAAAACCAACAACAAAGGAACGCCCTTTCCGCAGCTCCACATGGACTTTAAATGAAAATTCATTGATGCTCCGTGACAATGTGTACCAAAGTATCAACTGACTCACATCCTCCAACAACAATAAGCGTGGACAGGCAAAGCCGTGGGTCATGCGGCGGTCTTGCCTCTGCTTTTGCATCTGCTCTGCCAGGCTGCCGACAGCTCCTTCCTCATCCTGAGCTTCAGCAAGCCAAACTAGAGGATTTGCATGGCTCTCCATTGTTTTCTGTGGGTGAGTCATTTTGCATAAGGTCGGGAATGAGTATGTGTGGCACGATTGCAGGCGCAACGGCTGCCTCGTCCCCAGACCTACTTTTATTCCACTTCTTCTTTAACCCCCCACACCACCCCACCTCCGTCGTGAGCCGCATCGGTAATGTGGCGAAGGAAGCCGTCAACTGAGGGGAAACGAATTTGACAGCCGAGAATGAAATGAGGTGAAAAATCAAAGTCACATCCTATTTGGAGCGAGAGGTGGGTGCCACAGCTGCTCTGGGATCAGTGCTGTCTTGCCTGGACCTCCTCAGATCACATCACCTGGCTGAGCAGTCTGAGTGTGGACATCTTCCCCAGCGGATGGCCTGCCTGCACGGTCTGGACTCCCAAGCTCCCGGCATGAGCAAGCACACAAATAATTCACAACTAATCTTGACCGCATCAAATCACAGCCGAAACGCAATTTCGCAGCTGTAATCGGCAGCCGTCGTCCACTCCCGGCCTGCCAAATTGATACAAGCGATGCACTCCAAATGCTCCCTCGCTCAAGGATCCAGACAGAATTTCACAGCAAAATGTGGCTTTCAGGACTAATTTACGTTTCCTGGACAGACGCACGGCACGCTGTAATGTCTGTTTAGACAACTGTGGATGGGTGAAATCTGCCTAATGTGGTGAGGAGGGCTCCCTCCAGTTGTACCTTTCCATGAAAACTCAAAGCAAACGTGCTCTATAAAGCCACGTATATATAAGATTTTCCCAGTTTTCTCCCAAACCTTGACATTTGCAATTCCCACAGACTAGCTAGGAATCCCAATCCCACTATTCTAAAAGGGCTGGAAGGGTGAAGACTAGTATGTGGTCGAACTGCCACTAAATGCAACATCACTGGGGAGCTTGACATGCTTGGAGTGTCTGCAATGTCAGTTAATAGATGCCTGTCTAACTTACAGAACCACTCTGTCCAACTGTGGAGAGCAGAAAATGAAATTTCGTAATGATCAACACATCCCACCTTGAGGAGGATGGGCTACAACAGCAGAACACCGTGTAAGGGTCCGGTTCTGCCAGCCAGGAATAGAAAACTGAGGCTCCAGTGGACAAAGGATGACCTACACTGGATAGCTGAAGACTGGAGAAACATAGCCTGGTCTGATGTTAGGGTCATAGAACCTAAGAGACTGGAAAAGCCGGAGTTTGTGAAAGCCCAGTTAGAGTTGGGGGTTCTGCGTTCCGTGTCACTCAAGAAAACATTATATTGTCTATGACTGACGGGAAAGAATTCCTAAAAATGTAAAATATGGAAGCATTCGACCGCCTGGATTTCAGCACACACGGATAATCACAATATTCCCAATGTGACAAGTCTGTCCAACACTGCACTGGTCAAAGGAATAGAGGAGGATGGATGAACCTATTCATGAGCTGTCCATTAGTTTCCATTAGTCGTGGGGTGGGTGGGGAGGAGAGGGGGTCTTGTAGATTTATTGGCTACATTTGACCACAGTCAGTCCTGAGGGCCTTGTTCTGATTGCTAGATCTGGAGAGCGATGGGTCTCGTCCATTTATACTTCACAGCTGTCATTTTATTCAGCGACGCTCTACATTATAAAAACAGGTTCTACAGTGGGTTCTTTCAGCACAGCCAACAAAACATGTTTGAGAAAGTGTTTAAATCCCTCAGTGTCACTGCTGGACCAAGAACAGTCCACCAGCCAGAAATGTCCAGCCGACAGCGTCCTGTGGGCAGTGTCAAGTTACAAGTTACTGCAACCTTAACATGCACCAAGAAGGTTTTTGGGGGGTTTTTTGTCCATGGAGCTTTTGATGTCACACAAGGAACTGCTTTAGGAACCTTTCTTTTTATGAACGTTCCCCAGAATGGAGTCAGACATATACACACTTAACAGCAAAGGTTTCTAGATGGTTCCTGGCTTATACACTTTCAAAAGGCGCTAAGAATAGATCTTTAAAGAGTCATCCATTGAAAAGTTCTTCTGGGGATTAAAAGTGGTTCTTCTCCAGCAGTGGTTCCCAAACTAGTCCTGAGGGACTCTCACACTGTGCACATTTTGTGGTGTGAAATGGACTGGAGTGAAAATCTGGACCATGTAGTGTCCCTAAGGACTGGTTGGAGAAGCGCTGTTTAAGAAACCCTTTTTGACGTCTTTATGTACTGTTTTGTGTGTCGAGGCAGTTTTCTGAGCTTTAACTGGCTCCCTGTGCATCTGCTGCCCTTCATCTAATCTGACATAACTTCATTTGGGAGTTATTTTGTTTTCCATCCTCCTCGGAAGCCTTGATCTGAATCTGGATCATACAGGCTATTGAGCAGCCATGCTTAATACTGCTAAAGGATCAGTAAGGACAGAGAGCTCGTATTGACTACGGCGATATTGATGTGAGAGGCAGGATATAAAAGAGAAGCAATTGCATCTAATACGCTTTTTACAGCCCCCCTCAACTCCACCACCCACCACCTACCTCCTGCAATCCCTCTTACTCACTCTGTATCCATTCCAGCAGGCCTGGTGGTAGAAAATCTCCACCATCTATTTCTGCTCGTGTTTGTTTTGACGTTGAAGCATTATTTCCTTGTTTACCCGCGCCAAGGCGATTGGAAACGCGATGTTTGGGAATGCAAAAAGGTGTGATATTTACTATCATAAGCCCCCCCCGGCATAAAAGCGCACTCCGCCATGATTAATCTGATCACCGTGCCGAGCTCGGATCACGCGATCGATAGGCACTTCCCTCGAAGGAGCAGAAAAGTTGGAGATTTCATTAACCCATTTAGCTGCACTCGACTTTAGTTGGGTGAGTTATTATATAAAGGTCAGGAAGGTCAAGTGCATTTCTTCGGCTGGACACTGCGCATATTTCCTCCGGATTCGGGCGATGTATCCAAGAGGATTTATTGCACAATAATGGCAGCTAATGTTTTAAACAAAGCCGAGGCCCGTTTCTTCCCGCAGTGATGTATTCAGCTCTTCCATTCATCTGAACACATTTCCATCTTCGGTGTGTTTTTTATTCCGTACAGTATTTAGTAATTAATATCGGTTTATCTCTGCCAGACCCCTTGGCATCTCAGAAATGCTTTATGCTTTATTCATGTGTAATTTGAAGCCGTTCCCAAGAAAAAGATTGTACTGAAAAGTCCAGCAGTATGGATCTTAATGAAAAACTGGGAGAAACTGCACTGCTTAGTAATTTCCTCGAAACCTACCACAGAGAAGAATCTCGTCGCATTTGAAGACACCTGAAATGTAGTCAAAATACAGGCATGTAAAAAATTAGGACAGCTCCACCTCTTATTTGCACCTCTGACATTAGTTCGCTCTTGACTGTTGGAGTGAGTGGGATCGTCAAGGCCAGATCCAAAGAGCCCCCTGGGAGGAAGGAGGCTGTAGATGCAGATGATCCTGCAAGGACATCCCAGAATCCCAAAATGTCATCACAGACCTCCAGGAACCTCTCACCACAATTGATGTCAAAGGGCAGCTTCTGCCATCTGAAAGAGACCAAACAATGAGGGTCAGATACTTTTGGAACACACCTCGTACGTCAGTGCGCTTAAAAATTGCTGGGTTACAAAGAACTCAATTTGGGTCATCTGCACAGAAAACACATCACTGAATTGGACAGCAGCTGGGTCTCGCACAAAAACTGCAGCGCTGTGGAAATAGCCCAGCAACATGACTCATCAGGCTCGGCTCAGCATTCGGGCAGGAAAACAAGTGTATTAGAGTGTTTGGGTGAACCTACACAAAAAGCTGGAATTGAAGCCTGTGAAGGAATACCGAATACATAAGTTCTAGACACCTAACTGTGGTCAACACAGAGGACAGTAAGAAAGACAGATATCAAAGACTTGTTTCATGCATGCTTCCATTCTATCAACACTGAGCACTTCATACACACTCGCTGACAAAAGACGAAACCGAATCTCAGAATGCAGCTGCTCGGCATGCAGCTCATCTCCACCTGATATGTAAATGATTGCAGGTATGGTCGGATTAGACACTGGGTTCTGGCAAAAGAGAACCACATATAAACACTCTCAGAAGCTACTTCTGGGTATTGTACCTCTTGATGACACCCTCGAAGACATGTTGCCCAGTTGACAGACTTCGAGAGGGGCGCATCTTTGGATCAGGATGGTCCTTTTCAACGGGTTGCAGCTATCTAGGCCTTTCCGACCAAGCCGTCATGGAGTGATTCAAACTGGAACTGTATCATCTTACCAACGTACTCAGGTTCTGTCTGGGATCTGATGATGGTGTGGTTCACGTATGGAGGCCTCGTGGTGAGCACTTCAACCCTGCCTTTGCTGTGGAGCGACACATTGCCCCAACTGCTGGTGTGAAGACCTAGGGAGCCAACAGTCTTGCATAAAACCTCTAGTAGTGATACGAGGGACACTAACAGCCCAGCGATATGTGCAGGACACGTGTTGCCTCATGGCAAGGCTTCCACTGCTTGACCTGCTTGCCATATTTACAACAATCAAGCATTTATGGGACACCAGCTCCAGGGGCACCAGCTTTGGAACCTGTACGCCTCCTTGCATCCAGGCTAGAGGCCTAACAGGGTACTAGAGCCTTCTTTTTGCACAGACTCAAGCTCAAGACTCCAGAACGCCTTGGTTCTACAGCATTGATGAGGTCAGGTACTGATGTTTATGTCCCTCTAGCCCAAGGATAGCATTGGGCACAGTGACCCTAGGCTGCCCATGCTCATGGGTGAACGACTCTGTGAGCAATGGGTTCACCCTAATGCAAGCAAATTCACTGCAAAGAAGAGATTTTCAGTAGAAAAACACCTTGAAATAAGATTAATCTTCTAATCTGATAATCTTTCAGCAGTCTCATAAGAGGCATTAGATACCATTAGATACAGTATGTTGACTAGATTTCAAATGTTCTTCGCTTGCTAAGATATAGAAGCAGTAGAGTTTCTTCATCTCTCCGTATCTGCTGAATTGGCATTCATCGAAAGTTTCCTAGAAGGCCCTTTCCCCTGCCTCCCAACAGTGCACAGCTACTAAACTCATTACTGCAATTTCTGAAGCGCCTGTTTGATGTCCACAATATTTGTCCAGATGATGGCTGTGCAGCCTGACCTTCAGAAGAGTTTTGAAGGAGACAACTTCGACTGAGATTTTGTCTTGGTTGCTTTGGCCTTGTGAGAAATGTTTCCGTAACAATGTGATGCAGTAGTGGGGAGAAGTGAGCCTAAGAAAGTGAGCGTTAGAAAGATCCTTCAGTACAGCACAAATCATTCATCAGCGCTGGTGTATGGTAGTCCTCACCGCTGCTTTGGAGGAACTACTGAATTCTCAGAATAATGCAAGCCATGGGTGATATAATGTGGTGACAGCACACTCCAAAAATGAAATACTGCTCTGTGGTCTTTGGTTTGTGACCTTCTGTCTTCTTTTATCTCACCCAAAGCCAAGCACATGTACCTCCTTCAGTTTATTAGAAGCACCTTGTGCTTCATCATTGGCCACTTTATTGGAAACAAGGAAATTGTACTGTAATTTCCCTCATCGTCAAAAAAAATCAGTCACACACAGAAGGAATCAACTGATTGCAATGGTGTCATGCCAGACTGTCATAGTATGCCGTGGTCGGTCTCATCTCCAGACCTGTCCCTGATTGAAAATGTGTGGGATGCTATTGGACGCTCTATCAACACTCCACCCCTACCACACCATCTGCAGAACTGAGTGAGAACATTCAAGCTGCATGGGATGGATCATCACAGGACACCATTAGGAACCTCTACACCTCCATGCAGAGACGTCTGGCGTGTTGCGTTAAACCCGACTCTTGCATCTGAACAGCACAGCAATTTCATTTGGGTACAACAATTGCATGCAAAGCAGTTTGCATTCTAAAATCACATCCTAAAACACTCAAAACTGAAGCTAAAAACTGAATAAACAAATGCTCGAAGTGTCCCTGTGACCTGGGAGGCACAAGCACTGAGAAGAAACTTTCTCGTCCTGTCACGAGCCGGTGGCACCAATGTCAGCAGTGAGCTTCTGCCCCCTCTCTGTTCTCTGTGGAGAGGTGAATTACCCATCCTTATGCGGTCATACATCTTTCCCTCTTCAGCTGACCAGCTTTCCCCTGCAGGATTGACACCTACCATTTATTCTCATTTTGAGCTCTCTTCAGCAGTTACGCTGCTTTTCAGTGAGCTGTGGCCATTGAGCACATCGATAGAGTGAGCCGTCTCAGACACCACCCCCTGTGCTGCGAAGCTCCTGGAGCATTAGGCATCAGGGGGCCGGCCAGCGTCTCAAAACCGATGCAGGCACTTGTCGCTTTGAGGTTTATGGGTGACCCATCAGTCGACCCACAGTAAGGTAAGGAAAAAGGGTCTATCTGTCTTGATCTGTCATGGGTTTAATTTCTCATGATGCTTCACAAGGTTGCCAGTGTACAACACTCCCTGTTTTTCATAGTGTAGCTCTTTGGGTGGTATAGTGGTGTTCCACAAGAGACATTTAACTGGGTACCAGTCTGGCATCTTTGACATTCATATCCTATAGTCTTTTACTCTGATCTATGCCCACATTTCAAATGCTGCAGGAAACGCCAGTCCCTAATCCAAAGGTTTAGAACATTGTTAATGATGATGATTGTTAATCATTGTTGTTTTCTAGTCAAACCATCAGAGACCATCTGTGAAGGGATTATCCTGGCATTCGCCTGCCACAGCAAATATTTAAATATAATATTTACAGATGATTTATCTTCAAGCCCAGTTCCATAGGCATGACAAGCACGTTTCAATTAAACAAAAATGTGCATATCTGTGGACCGCTTGAAAAGTTTTGGGAAGAAGCTTGGGATTAACCTGGACAGCAAATAACAGGAATAACCACGCTTGGAACAGAACCCTTCCGTTGCAAAATGACAATTATCCTTGGAAGAATTGTAGGTAGAAGATGATGGTAAGAAACAAGATGGATGGACACTATAAGAGAACAAATGATTAAAGAGCCTGAAGATCCAAACAGAAGATGGGATATTCTGGGGAAAGAATGTTCATGTTGTTGTCGGAATTGACTTGACAGCAGTCGACAGCACCGCATCCCAAATCTCTCAAGGTAAAGTACTGGTGAACCAAATCCAAGGCTTTCTCTTCGTTTACTGGATGGCAAAAACACATCCAACTTGATGTGCAAGGATGTCTCTTCAGGTAATGCCAGAGCATCCCAACAAGGTTAAGGCCATGCTTCTGACTTGGCCATTCCAAAAAACAACTCCTCTCGTTCAGCCATTCTGTAGTTGATTATGTGGATGCATTGGGTCATTGTCTGTTTGCACCTCTCCTGCAATGGGCTGGCCATCGGGAGGACTGGTCAGGGTGTGGGCTACTCTCAAAGGGACGGTGGTCAACCAAACAAACCAATCAAGGGAGGTTGAGTGAAAAAACGTGAAAACGTACATTTATGACATTTGGCAGATGATCTAAGTGCTTGATTTTTCACTCCGAAAATAGTTTTAGGGGCTGGAATCCAGAGATTCCTCAAGCTTAGATGCTGCCGATAAACTAATTTCAGAATGAAGACGTCAATACCCAGTGCTCAACATATTACACTTTATCACCCAAGATCCAGTATAATGTGAGTGACTCAGCTGTTCCAACCCTTGGAGAAGTTCATTCCACCACTTTAGAGCCAGAACAGAAAAGAGTCTGGATGCTTATCTTTCATGCATCTTGAGTCGCAATAATCATGTCTTTCTATGGAGAAAAGGTGGAATTCGGCTGATGTCGTAAAGGAGAAATCTGCACGACTGAGTCGAGAACGATAACTGGTCATCCATAATTATACCAATTGCTCATGGAGTGACCATTAAGTTATCAAAGGTGAGATCGTGGTGAGGACCAGTGGTTCCAGGGATGTACGGCAGTTCAGTCTTGACCTACAGACGATCCTTTTTGTCACATTTCAGAAGGGCTACAATGCTTTCTTCCTTCCAGTTGTCCTTCCTTGAACTGTATTCTTGTTTTACTAACAGTGGACACATGAAACAGCAATTTGTAGAATCTGTAGGACATTTTCAGTTACCTTTGGGAACCTTTTAACACCTCTTCCAATATAGCTTGTGTTTTGGAATTACTCTGTTCATCCCAATGGCTCAATGCCCAGTGTAGGCTGCTGTGGAAACCACTAGGGTGATTGGAACGCACCCATCTCCATCAGACTTTAGTGAGAACAGTGACAGTGCACCAAACTGCTATCTGTCTCAAGGTAGTATCAAACAAGGCCCTGAAGCTAGACCAACTAATCCCACTGCTTTCGCGCTATTGACACCATTCCAGCACCAGATTGCTCAAACTGATTGTACGATTCGGGCTTTTTGACCAGACAGATGGTTTTTAGGTGCAATACATGTTACAGAATTTCTTCCCATCAGAATGAATGGGGTGTCTTTGGGGACATTTGTCCTTTTTCAAGATTGCCAGTGGTTTGAAATCACATTGTCCACCCCAATGGCTTTGAAGGGACTTTAGTGAGAGCAGTGAGAGCAGACCAAGCTCTAATCTGTCCCAAGGTTCTTGCAAACAAAGCTGTGAAGCTTGCAGAGTTACATCTGGTTAAAATGCACCCTGATTACATCGGCAACACAAAAGAACATTTCAAACAGCTGAAGGAGAACATAGTGAAAGTGGAGAGCAGCTCAGCAGATTACTGAAACAAAAGCTGCACATGACGGAGAAGAGTTTGCACTGCCATCAAATCACTTTGAAGGTAGACATGAAAGAAATCTCCTGCTGAAGCAACAAGATCTTGTAAAATATGCATATAAACGACTTAAATGCATCCCAGAAACGTGTAGCTTTGGCATAAAATTTGCAGACACTTATTTGGTGTATATTGTGTGATTTAGTACAATTCACAATGTCCTCTCATCTAATGGTGGTGTTGTTTTTCCAGATACAAGCGTCAAAAAAATAAGCCAGCCTGCCATGTACATGAAGAACAATTGAGAAAACAGTTGCCACAGCATGGAGCTTCTGGAAGCTTCTGCAAGTGGATTGTTGAAGATTCAAGACATCACAACAATTACAGTCGCTACAGAATATTTAGTCAAACATCCTGATCGGTCCATATGTCCAGGTACATTTTAATGAAAATAGCTGGAATCAATGCATTTTTTGTCTTTTTAGCTGAGATTTCTTATCTCCCCAGGTTAAGCTCATCCTGTCTGAACAGGGCTTTACACAATAAAGACGTCTACCTGTTGATGCAGTTCCACAAGTTGTCCCCATACCACTGTGGAATGAGCATGACTTCATCTGAATCTGGAAGCCAGAAGACGGACACTGCTGGCTACCACTGGCCCAGGTTTGATCCAAAGTTTGCATGTGGGACAGTTCAAATACCATGGCAAACTGGCTGGTACAGCTGGACCAGTTCTGGTCCACAAGTCCCTTGCCATTGCCATGACTAAGTGCCTCAACTGAGCTGCATTTGGCCCAGAATCACCATCTGTTCCTTCCCAAATGTTTCTCAGTTCCCAGTGCTTGTGATCTTCATGCTCTGCAACACAATCTATGAGCCTGTGAGCAGAAGATCTTCATCCAAAGATCACGCAAGCTTGAGCTGTCAGTCAATGCAGACCAGACATTGAACTTGGCTCCAAATAAAGAACATCATTTTTGGACTTGCTGTACAAGATGGCATCCAGTCGCCATTCAGGAGATTATTGTACAGATTCTGAACCTCTAAATCACACAAACACCTTTCACCATCATGGTGTTTCTCCACCACCAGGCTGGGCCCTGCTTCTTGTTTCACACCTCCTTCCATTTTGGACCCATTAATGTTCCAGAACACTGTCCCAGTCATATTTCTAACTGGGTATGGGGGAACACTGTGCAGTCTCAGAGTCACATCTCCTTCCATTTGGGTTCTGAGAACATTCCTGACCTGATCAGCCATGATCACTTCCAGGAAAGCCTTCAGCAACCTTGCTTTAACCTAGACAACCAAGAAGATGCTTTTTGTGCATTGTTACGGTGTTGAAGGTACAACTGACCATAACATCCTCTGATGTCTCCAAACACTCGTATCAATGCAAACACACCTGGGGTGGCAGCGTTAAATATGTAAGAGCCATATTTAAAAACAGCCTCCTCAGCTTCTGCATGCATGGATGGTTATGCTTCATTTCTTTTGGAGTTTAGAGAAAATGCTCTCTCTCTCTCTTGCTCTCTCTCTCTCTCTCTCTCTCTCTCTCTCTCTCTCTCGCACTGTTGTTTAATTCATTCTGACACTGCCTTCTCAATGGGACACCGTGAAAAACAAACAACACAGTCTCTCCAATATCCTTGAATTAGTCTGTGGGAGAACTTTTCCCCCTCTGTTACCGAGTCTATTCATATTTTATGGCATTAATATTAAATAATGGTCTTCACTGAATTAATTAATCCCCCGAGAAAATAATACGCAATATCCTTACATGTGTAAGTCGGTGAGTGTAGGTTCCGTGGCTTTACAAAGAGAACAAAATTCTTTGTTCTCTGAAAAACAAAGAAAGGGCTCACGAGCTCGGATGCGTTCAAGGCCTGGGTTAAATAACTCTTCGTGAGGCCTTATTTTAGCACATCGCCGAGAATTCCGGGGAAAGTCAGTGTGCTCTGAATTTTTATTCGGACAGAGACAGGGAATTAATATATACTAGAAAAGTCTATTTCTTGAAGAAAATGCACAGCTCTGTACAGGTTCAGTGGTTGCCACTTTCATCTGGTTGCTATGGTTTTGTTGGGTGGTTCCTATGATATCCCCAGGGGTAATAGTGTTGCTCTTTGTTTATTAAATGGGGGCTGAGATGTTTATGTTGCTAAGTGCTTGCTATGATAATGAAGGCACTTAGTACAGTGTTACTATGTCTTCCTAAGTGGTCTCTGTTGTAGCTGCTAAGGTGTTGCTAAGTGGTGTTGCTGGGTGGTTGATAATAAAGAAGGATCTGCAGGCTGTGCAGTGAGTGAGTGGAGTTTAATGTGTTGGTGTGTGTGAGGAGCTGGAGAAGGAGCTGCAGGCTGTGCAGTGGGTGGAGTTTAATGTGTTGGTGTGTGTAAGGAGTTGGAGAAGGAGCTGCAGGCTGTGCAGTGAGTGGGTGGAGTTTAATGTGTTGGTGTGTGTAAGGAGATGGAGAATGAGCTGCAGGCTGTGCAGTGAGTGAGTGGAGTTTAATGTGTCGGTGTGTGTAAGGAGCTGGAGAAGGAGCTGCAGGCTGTGCAGTGAGTGAGTGGAGTTTAATGTGTCGGTGCGTTTAAGGAGCTGGAGAAGGAGCTGCAGGCTGTGCAGTGAGTGGGTGGAGTTTAATGTGTTGGTGTGTGTAAGGAGCTGGAGAAGGAGCTGCAGGCTGTGCAGTGAGTGGGTGGAGTTTAATGTGTCGGTGTGTTTAAGGAGCTGAAGAAGGAGCTGCAGGCTGTGCAGTGAGTGGGTGGAGTTTAATGTGTCTGTGTGTGTAAGGAGCTGGAGAAGGAGCTGCAGGCTGTGCAGTGAGTGGGTGGAGTTTAATATGTTGAGGTGTGTAATCAATACTTAGTATTTGTACTAATTAAGTACTTAATCGGTACTTAAGTGTAAAAATTTAAAGAAAGACGTTCCTGCCGCAGCGTCAGGAGAGTAGCAGCTTCTGATTGGGGTTAAATATGACTTTATTATTTTATTTGATTTGAATATTTCTGACCTCCTCCAATAAGCACTGTTGGGTAAACTCGGAGATAGCATCTCCTCTCGGAAGCAGATGCAGCTCCACTGAACCGACTTTCGGTAAACCCCCCTGATTGCCGGGCCAATCCCCTTCTTCCTGCAGCAATCTCGGGGGCGGTGGAACGTTCCGGCTGAGGGGTGGCATCTAAATTGCAAACAAGAGGTGCAATCAGAGAGGGAACGTCCGTTTCCTGAGCCGGGCGGTTTGACAGGCCTCGGCTGATGGCTACTGTTACAGTACAGTGCTCCGGCTTTGATGGAGCCGCACAAAGGCCCAAACAAATACCTCCAAGTAAGTCAACATGTGCACTGTGGTGTGAGAGGAACAAGCCTCCGCCGGGGCTGGGGAAACAGGTTGATCACGGCCCCGGCTCGGCTAATTTGGTCGCCTCCCGGCTGAGGCTGAGGATATGATACGGCGGCAGAGACGAGCACGCCCAACACAAATGAGGAGATGAGGCTCAGTGTGAAGCTGCCATGACCAAATCACCTCGTAATTGCTTTCGAAAAGAGTTTGTTTTTTTTACATAAACACTATCAGTCAAAACTTTAGATGGAATTTATGATTTTAGAACACTCGAGTGCCAGAACTGTCATTTCTTCCCTGCACTGCTGAAATATAATTACATCAAAATTACACACTTATGTGGTGAATTAGATTTATATTCGGCACGTCTCAGTTTGTCTCAAGTGAATAAGATATAAAGGGGAGAAAAATCAAGAAAAACACTAATTATTTGCAATTCAGTATGAATTATAACTTTTAATATATACTTTCTGATTGATTGATTGATTGATTGATTAATTGATTGATTGATTGATTGATTGATTGATATATACTATATATAACAAAACTGCAGAAACAGATGAGCTTCTGTCTCTGACTTTACATCTACAAGGTGGAGACACTCGGTAGGAGTGTCTAATACAGTGGACAGTGAGTGGACACGGTGTTTAAACACTCCAGCAGCACCGCTGCGTCTGATCCACTCGTACCAGCAACACACACTAACACACCACCACCACGTCAGTGTGACTGCAGTGCTGAGAATGACCCACCACCCACATCATATCTGCTCTGTGGTGGTCCTGTGGGGTCCTGATCATTGAAGATCAGGGTGAAAGGAGGAGAATGAAGTAGTAGTGAATGTAGAAACAAGGAGGTGGTCCCTGTTTCAAAGGTGGGCAATTCTCTTTCTCCAGACTCTATTTGATTACACTGGACTGGGCTGTACATTCACACGGTCAGTCAAATGGAGCAAACAAAGCCCAGAAAGTTCAGTGAGTGCTTGAGATAAGCATTAAAGAAGAGTTTATGCAACGTGTTGCTACTGTTGCGAGCAGACCTCATTTCACCGCTTTTGGAGCTCTCCTCAAAGAACAAAACAACAAAAAAATGTTTATGATGAATAAACCAGAGCAGTGTAAACACAAACACGTTCTCTGCTCCCTGAAAGAAGGAGTGGTTCTGTAGATACCGAAGTTTTGATTTGTTTGCAACAGGAGAAGAATATAAATGGGATGAGGATAACTGGAGCTGGCTCCAAATGTGTGCTGCGTTCAATTGTTTATTGATTTTCAAACGCACCAGCAATAGTTATTACTGTACGATTGAACAATGTGGTTCACAGGCTGGATTTACAAACACAGCACACATTCAACATGCAGAGAAATGCATAATGGAGATGGATCTACAGCTGCATCCATTCAGATGCTGTCTGAGCCGTCGTCTGAAGTAAATTGCTTAGTCTTCAAAAAACACAACAATGGTTAGATTCGCATGCGGGGTTTAGCAGCCACTGCAGCAATTTAGCACGTCGGTGGCATTAACGGCCTCTAACAATCACCTCTGACAATTCCTCAACTCCTCTCATATATCATGTAGAGGACCAAGACCACACTGATCCCGCCAGTGTTGAACGAGCACCTACGATGCTGAATGAACCCCTGTATCCACTATTATTAATATCTCCAGGGTTCCGTTCTCAAGTCGATGAGGTAACAGTTATGAGGTAAAGTCTTTGGTCCCGTCACTGGACCAAGCTTCTGCACCCTCAAGGATCCTGCCAAGTATAGAAAGCAGGGGTGGAGCCAACCCTGTCAACCGACGGGACAAAATTGGCGATGGTGGGGAACGGAAAACAAAATCTGCATCTGTAAATAACCAAAGGGGCGTGTTTAGAGGCCTTTACAACACAGGTGGGGCAGGTGATAGATTGAGAAAAGGGGGTGTGTCTCCTTTGAGTCTCCTGGTAGAACCTGGTAGAACTTTCATTAAATTGAAAACAAACGAACACTCATGTTTGTGTAGATGCTTTGTGTGCAAGTGAAAGCTCCTCATTAAGCTCCGGGTGCTAAGGAAAACTCTGAGGTCAGGCAGACGCATTGTACTCCACCCATTGCACTCCAGAGACTGGAGGTCTTGAGGAGCCCGGACTGAACTGTTGCAGCACTAATAACTGACCATTTTTCACCCTAATCAAATTCACATATTTACTATTTATACATTAAACAATAAAATACTCTACAAATGCATTTTTCACCTTTAAACAAAAACATTGAGTCCATACGTACGGTGTAATTTTCTTAAACTTGCCTTTAAATGTCACATTGATAATGTCAATAAATGTCACTCTATTTTTCATCTTTAATTTCAGAAATGCAGCGCAGGGTAGAGCCTCTCTCACCGATAAAAAGCTGCTGTTTCATGCTTTTGTTTTTCACGACTAGAGCACTATAATGTATTATTCACAGGATTACCTAAAAGCACGCTTGTCAGGCCGTTAGTTGTTCCGAACGCTGCAGCCAGAGTACAAACACTCCCACAAAACTGAGAGAACATATCTCACCTGTTTAACTCACTTTACACCCGCTTCCTGTTTCACAACAGATTTACACCGATTCTCGCTTAGCAGTGACATTTATAAAGCTCTGAAAAGGACCATATCCTACATTCCTCTTTCTCCCCCTCAGGTCCACTGATGTGGTTTTCAGTGGGTTTATGGACCAAAAACAGGCATAATTTATTTTTACATGACCATTTTCCAACTGCTCTTCATCCCAGAACTCTCAGAACTCTAATACTGTGGGACGTTTTTGTAGTGTGACATACTTTTATTCATCAAAAACTAGTTTAGTAGTAGTTATAGGAGACACACGTGCCAATATTTTTATGAATTTGACCGTGCTTTGATCAAAAATTTACTTGCACCTGCAATTATTTTCTACTTTTATAAGGGTGATAAAAGCTGTACATCTCAGAAATTCTGTTTTTGTGCTGAAAATGACTTTTATTCTGAAATTTGAACAGTGTGTGAACAAAATCAGCAGCAAACATTTTTCCTCTATAATCCAGTGATGTCATCAGCCCTGCCCCCTCTCTCTCTCTCTGATCAGTCAGAGTCTGTATGGTTGAGCCTCACCTCACTTCTCTCTGATCAGTCAGAGTCTGTATGCAGGTTGAGCATCAGCCCTGCCCCTCTCTCTGATCAGTCAGAGTCTGTATGCAGGTTGATCATCAGCCCTCTCTCTCTCTCTGATCAGTCAGAGTCTGTATGCAGGTTGAGCATCAGCCCCGCCTCTCTCTGATCAGTCAGATTCTGCATGCAGGTTGATCGTCAGCCCCGCCTCTCTCTGATCAGTCAGAATCAGGCGCAGGAGCATCAGCCCCGCCTCTCTCTGATCAGTCAGAGTCTGTATGCAGGTTGATCATGTTCACGTGGACAGAGCAGTAAACATGCACTGGAAGCTGCTTTGATATTTAAATTTGGATTTAATTGAGCTGGATTGCTTTCTGATAATTCCATCACACAACAATGAGACCACCATGCTTAGACAGAGTAAGTCTTGTAGTTTGTTTCTTCTCTGTATCGGAGTTCTCAGCTTTGGGGAATGTATCTGGGTGACAAGTCTGTGAGCTGTTTACGTTGAGGGTACTTACTACAACAGCGGTGTGTAAAACTGCCTCCACCATGTTTGGAGGCTGTACTGTAGTCTGGCCGGTCGTCACTTTCATTCGAAGGGTGATGGTGGGGGGTGGTGGTCCCTCAGCCTCGAGGGGCGCGCTGACACCTACAGTAGGAGTGCTGCAGCACCAACAGCACCCTTACTTCCCACGGTCAGGTCACTGTTGATGCTCTATTGAAGCCACAAAGAGAGAGAGAGATGATATCAGAGTGAATTCTTGGACTTACAAACAGCACAAACTGCACAGTCGCGAACGCCCACATCCACACTCCCGCCACTGCCTGGACACCGAGCGGCTTTCAAAAGTCCAGATTTTTCATGCTGGGTCAGATGAGTCTGAAAGGGCACAGTCTGCTTCAAACAGTGTAAGACGGATATGGCACTGCTGTGTCTTTGTTACAATAATGGCCTGCTGAGACGCTAATTCTGCAATATTGAGAGCCCAGGTGCTCCTCAGGCACACGCAAGCAAACACATCTAACCACTGATAGCTCTAATACCTGTTTTTCTGGCCTGTTGTCTGGGAAACCATTCCTTGTTTGGACGTGTTGTCAAGGAAACAAAGAGCACCAAATCTGTGGATTGAAATCATATTTTTAGAAAATCAATCCTCAAGATGCTGCAAGAAGTACATTTGAGGTATGAAAGAGCGTTGCATCAGGCTTGCTCGCTAATTTGCAAGCACAGAGCGATATGTCACGGAAGCGACGTTGAATCAACCTTTCCTCTCGTCTTTCTTCTTTCCCGTACGAACCTCCGCGCTGTAATGAGACCAGAGAAGCTACAACAAACATCTACAAAAAAACAAAAAACCTTAAATAAAAAATCGATTTAATTAGCTTTTCACATATTTGCAAAACACAATTAGCCTGGATTGCTGGGTTTTTATGCTGCATTTTGAACTCATTTAGTAAGTTGTTGTTTTTTCTCTCTCGCTGCTGCTGCTGCAGATCTCCAGCGCAACACGCAAGTGGTCCTTAGTGAGGCTGGAAACGAGATTGCTGCTTCTTGCTAAATAATTGCACATCCACAGGAGAAAGAGAATCAGCCTCCCAGTGGCTGGAGAACTGGTCCAGAACAAGCCGGGGCCCTTTACGGTGCTTACATTCTCATAAGACCGCTGCAGATAAGGTCTGTCCGACATTATTATTACACAAAACAATGTTGTCATCCTTCTCTGGCAGCCAAAGAGCTTTTGAACATAAACTGAAATTGCTTATGTTTAATAATATCTAATAGATTGTGTATCACAGTGAGAATGTTCTGAGAATGGAAAGAAGGCAATGCCTAGAAAGCCAAGGACACTGTATGTAAGTCGAGGACGAAATGAATAAAATCTGGGGCACATATGTATAAACAGGATTGCAGTATCTGCTGATAGATGCTGTATATATCTATATTGGGTTGCCCACAGATGTTGCAGCTGGACCTGTAGATCCTACACACTGATAGGTCGCCAAAGCTGGCATCACAGTTGCTCCCATAAATGCTTGACATGAGACATTCTGGGAAAGTTTTGCTGTGTCCCTTTGGATCACAGGGTCAATGACTGGTGTATGTGATGTTCTCAGATCATCAAGTCAAAGACACTTAGAAGTCAAGCTTGCTGGAATTTTAAGCAAGGACACTGTATATGAAGACGTGGGAGTAGTACATACAGTCAAACAAGCTGTATATGAAGGAAAGGACACTGCATATGAAGACGTGGGAGTAGTACATACAGTCAAGCTGTATATGGGGCTGAAAGGATACTGCATATGAAGACGTGGGTAGTAATATACAGTCAAACAAGCTGTATATGAAGGAAAGGACACTGCATATGAAGACGTGGGAGTAGAACATATAGTCAAACAAGCTGTATATGAAGGAAAGGACACTGCATATGAAGGCATATGTAAACTCAAGATCATAAAACCAAATACAGACAAATAAAGACAAAGGTGCTCAACATGGTATATGAAGGCAAGGACACGGTATATGAAGGCAAGGACACGGTATATGAAGGCAAGGACACTGTATATGAAGGCAAGGACATGGTATATGAAGGCAAGGACACGGTATATGAAGGCAAGGACATGGTATATGGAGGCAAGGACATGGTATATGAAGGCAAGGACATGGTATATGGAGGCAAGGACATGGTATATGAAGGCAAGGACACGGTATATGGAGGCAAGGACAATCTATATAAATGAACGTTGTATATATAGTGTACGGAGGCATGGGTGCAATATATAAAGAGAAGAATTCCGTGTTGTACAGATCATCCATGGTGTCATTTACATGGATCTTTCTGCTGGACGCCAGTAGGCAGTCGTTCAGAACTCCTGACCAACCGGCCTTGGACATGCATGTTGGGTGACGCAAGCTATCTACATTTCTATTCACGCAGGACTGTTTAAATAATGTTGCGCTTCTTAATTAGCATGTAATTACTCCCAGATCTCTGCTGACACGTGTTTGCCATTTTTTTCCATCGTTCTTCCCCGTGAGGACTTTTACAATCGGCCTGCTCAGACACTCTAATGATGATCTTTCACACAGCATTAGCAATAAAGATGGAATATGACAACTTCACAAAGCATCTCCAGCAGAGTGTCCGCCGGCTGACGGAATCACTTTGCGAAACTTCATTTATGGGGGCGATTTGCATTCTGATGCCGTTAGATAACAACCTTTCAGCGGGGGCTCACTGAAGACAGGTGATTAGGGCATCTCGTACACTCAGGTATGAACCGGGGCGCCACAGTTTCATGCTTCCTGGAAGTCGCAATGAAAGCATGTTGTAATTATTTTCACATTTATGACTCGTCAAACAAGTTAGCGAATTCTGCTGACGTGTGTCTTTTTCTTTGTCTTTAAATTATTAAATATTTTCCCCCAATTGTCTCCTGCAAATTTAGACGTGCCAGTTCCCCAACCCTATTGTAGAACTCCCCCTCCGATCACGTGTGATGCTCCTAACACTAGGAGCGGAACACGAGCTTCCTCCGGTACAAATGACATCTCTTTGGACAACGTGCTCAGAGAAAAGTGCCGGGTCCCCAGTTCTGGGATACATATGGGACCTGGGACCTGGCTGACAGACCAGATGATCAGACCATCGTTAGAGAGGAGGAGGAGCCTGTTTAATCTAAACCTCAGACATCTGACAGGTGCTCGGATTGTTGAAGAGCATGATCATCATGGAAAGAACCAGTATCTCTGAGGCCTTCAGGAAGATGAAGATGAGTCTGAAGGATATAAAAAATCTCATAACACGTCCGAAAATCATTTCATCCAGACATCATCCCAGAACATGGTGGTGGAAGTGTGGTGGTTTGGAGCTGCTCTGCAGCAGGGTGTGGAGGATCTCCATCATAGAAAACCACTAGGAGATCTTTATTGTATCAGAGGGGGTTTGAGGAGAACGTAAGAGCGCCTGTACAAAGACTGACACTGAAACATCACAGAGCTGAAAGAATTCCTGCATGGAGGAGTGGGGAATGTCTTTCTTCAGTCGATGTCAGAGACGGTAGAGAGTTCTAGAAACATCTCACTGACATTATTTCAGACAAAGGAGGAGATACAGATATGTATTGAGAGGGCTCCGAACTTTCTGTTAAACTTAAAGTCCAGACCTCCAGACCCGACCTCATCGGATTGTAGCCTCGCGATTGAAGATCTTAAAGTATTTGTAATTCATAAGTAGTTAATATGCATCGTAATCACATAATTACTTTTTAAAATGTAACTATAACTGTTACTGCCTGAAATAAAGCATCTCACACACACTCTCACACACACACACACACACACACACACACACACACACACACACACACACACACCTATATACAAAGGCATCTCGGGATATCTTGTCAACACCGGCGACCCAGAAGGGATTGCTAGAACAGTTTCCTCCATAGGAGAGGGCAAAGGGGCCATACACGGGTCATTCCAGGGGTTCGGAGGAAGACAGCGACTCAGCTTGCTTCATTTCACATTCCTTCCCCAAGAAGCAGCTGTTGCATCTTTTATCAGAGGGAAAAAAACGGATCTGTGCGACAGGCCGTACTGTACGCCTGTCTAACATGCCCACAGGAAACATGTTGCTGAATTCTTTAACAAAGAAAGGTTGAATAACACGAACGGCAGAGCTAATCATTCCGAAGCAGCTCTCCGAGCGTGAGCTGCCACTGATAACATTACTATTCATCTGCCAACACATTTCCACGCAATGTTGAAATCACCCTAAATACAGCCGATTGGAAAAGTTTGAACACCCCATGAAGATCTTTGACTTAATTAACATTCAGTGAGATGTTTCAAGGACCGTCTACCGTCTCTGACATCGGCTGGAAGAACGACGTTCCCACTCCTCCATGCGGAATTTTTTCAGCTCTGCGATGTTTCAGAGTCAGTCTTTGTACAAGCGCTCTTCCGTTCTCCTCAAACCCCCTCTGATACAATAAAGATCTCATAGTGGTTTCTATGATGGAGAGATCTCCACACCCTGCTGCAGGACAGCATCTCCAAACTATCACACTCCCACCACCATGTTCACATTTGCTCAAACGCTGGGTTTGGTTTCTTGGAAACCAACCTTTGGATTCATCTGTCCAAAGCACATTATTCCAGAAGTCCTGCTCTTTGTCTAGATGCTCTCTTGAGGTGATGAACTGTGGTGGGAGCTACCTGTAGGTCTCGTGATGACATTTTCGGATCGAGTCTTCCCAGACTAAATCAAAGAGATGTCTGAGGTTTAAATAAGACTCCTCCAGTGTCCTCTCTAACGATGATCATTCATTTCATCTTCCTGTAGCCAGGTCTCCCTTTGGTTCCGGTCTCAAGCTGACAAAGTGTGGAAACTTCATCTCAGGACATTAGATTTAGAGAAGGAGGAGCTTCAGGCGTTTTCCTCGTCCCAAACTTTCTTACTTCATAACTCCACATGTAGACCTCAGAGGAAAATTGAAATATAAAATATATATGACATCTGAGGCGGGTTTGGTGGGTAATTGGTGACAGAGGGACCTTGCCTAGGGCCTCAGAAATCCAAGGCCCTGCCCTGTGTGCAGCTGGCATTATTGAGGTGTGTAGTTTTCAAAGCTCGAAGGTTTTCATGATGTTAGACTTGCACGGTGGCTCATCTCGACACTACAATTACCCCGAAACCATTTCCCTGCGACTCTGTGAAGAATAAATGAGCCTTTTTGAGGCAGGCTGCTGTTGCATGCCCACATGATGCACGGGCACCGGGCTCTATTTCGGCTGCACGTTCCCTGCACTAAGCAACTGCAAGGCCTCTGTTTGGTATTTGGGTGCCCGCATACAAAGCCCCTCGTTAACCGAATGGGAGGGACGTTGTTCTAAAAGCTTCATCACCTTATTAGCAGAGGCCTTTTTTATTAGTCCCGGTTTTAATGAGGCAGAATGCAGAGGCCTGGTTCTCCTCTCTGCGTTTATTTGGGTTGCTAATGGGCAGGACGACGTGGTCGGAGGTTGAAAACGAAGCTCAAAGCACCGGCGAGGGACAGACGTGGCCCGTAATAGGCTGGATCCTTCTTGATTTATGTTATCGAGACACCCAGGAGAGAGAGATGCCTTATCTGACCAAACGGATTCAGAACAAATAGCCCCCGTTATTAAGGCCGAACGCTCTGCAGATGGATTTCCACGCGTAATTTTCGGCTTCTGCTAAGTTGGAACCTGTGGGATAATGTCTGGTATATTTTTGGCTGCACAGATATAGATGTCAGGAGAGTGATAAAGACGTTTTAATTAATAGACCCACATTCGAAACAACAGTACTGCACTTTGCCTTTATGTTCCATATTTTAAAGCTCTGCTCTCGTTATCTGCTCTATGGAGTCTATAGAGGCTCGCTCTCTGCTTCCCTATGTTGCTTCCCAGCAGTACGTCAACAGTTTGATATGCTATCATGAAAGATCAAACATCAATATCTGAAGAAATTAACTCATCAGATTTGACCTATTTTTCCCTGAATTTGGTATCTCAATCTTATATTTTCTCAAATATTTACGTTTTTTATATTTAAATGTTTCTCAAACCTTTCCCGTCTAAACACTGAAATGATGAAATGAATACTGTCATGAATTAATGATACGTTATGAAAAAATGAATGAATGTTCTGATGCAATCATTTATTATTTTTACACACCAAGTTCAATTTTCTGAGGAAATACAGCATTATTTTTTAGATGTTACCCAAATATTCCCAGAAAATAACTCAAAATAATTGATATCAATATAAAATATTTTCTGTTCTGTTTTTCATTCACATTTTTAACATAATTGACTGATGTTGTCACAATTTATTAGATCAGAAAAGTTCAATAATAAATATTAACATTACATAATAAATATATAATAATATATAATAATGAATATTAACATAATAAATATATAATAACATAATAAATTTTAATATTAACATAATAAATATATAATAACATTACATAATAATAAATATTAATATAACAATAAATATATAATAATATATAATAATAAATATTAACATCACATAATAAATATATAATAATATATAATAATAACATAACATAACAAAAATATATAATAATATATAATAATAAATATTAACATCACATAATAAATATATAATAATATATAATAATAAATATTAACATAACAATAAATATATAATAATATATAATAATAAATATAAACATAACAATAAATATATAATAATATAATAATAAATATTAACATTACATAATAAATATATAATAATATATAATAATAAATATAAACATAACAATAAATATATAATAATATATAATAATAAATATTAACATAACAATAATAATAATAATAATAATAATAATAATAATAATAATAATAATAATAATAATATAATAAATATAAACATAAATATAAATATAAATATAATAATAATAACAATATTAATATAACAATAAATATATAATAATATATAATAATAAATATTAACATCACATAATAAATATATAATAATATATAATAATAAATATTAACATAACAATAAATATATAATAATATATAATAATAAATATAAACATAACACTAAATATATAATAATATATAATAATAAATATTAACATTACATAATAAATATATAATAATATATACACAAAATATAAACATAACACAAATATATAATAATATATATAATAAATATTAACATTACATAATAAATATATAATAATATATAATAATAAATATAAACATAAATAATAAATATATAATAATATATAATAATAAATATTAACATTACATAATAAATATATAATAATATATAATAATAACATTAACATAACAATAAATATATAATTAACATATAATAATAAATATTAACATAACATGTAAAATGATGCTTTATGCTTTAAGTTGAAAATGTATAATAATGACTACTTTGAGATGTAAGTTTTGAGAGCATCCTTCTTTTTGAGAAAGCATGTAAATATTTACATGAATATATATTCATGAATATTAAGTGATGTTTGAAATTAATAATTGTCATTGTTTTAAGATACATTTTTAAAGAGATACGTTTTTCGAGATCTATCAAAGTATCTAAAACCAATGACCTACTAAGTCTTAAAATCCTGTTTCTGAATCAAGAATTTTTAAACTTTAAATTTTTGAGGATTTTTTAACTACATTAAAAATATGAATCATTATAGTAAATATTAACCTGCTTGATTTTCTTCAGTCTGAACTGTGTAAAATGAATGACAGAATACTTTGAGATTGTAAATCATTATTATTATTTTTATTTTGAGAACATTTTCAGTTTGTAAAATATTTACAATAAATTGTTTAAAAGTCATTATTTTGGAGGTATTAAGTCAGTTACTTTTTTGAATTTGTCACAAATTTAAGAAAATAAGTAATTATTTCCAAAATAAAAGTGCAAACCTGATGTAGTATCCTCAGACTAAATACCTACTAAGTCAAAAATCTTAACTTATCAATTATTTTCACATTTTTGAAAAAACTAGAACAAACCAAAATACTTCAACTAAATAGTAAATATTATATATTATATTTAACATTTAATAAAATAATAAATGATCAATATTTCTCTCAATTCTCACTTTGTGAACTTAATGACTTTGAGATCGTTAGTCACTATTCTGGGATAATAAGAGAACATGTTGAGATGGATTCAACTGAAATCAAAACATTAGATTTTAAGTCAAAACGTAGAAATATTTAGTCATAAACATGAGAAAATATAGATATTACAGCTATTATTTCACAGTACTATGTTTGATTTTTTTTTTTTAAAGATGCGAACCTTTTTTAATCCTCGTAACTGTGTGGATGTGAGCTTCAGCCTGGAAGCAGCAGGGCTGATTAAAGTACCTCTGAGGAGTGGCTCCAGAAGGATGTAGAACACGGCAGATGAAGCATAGAAAGGAAAGGTTACAGAGAGCACCGGGTCTAATTGATGAACTGAAAGGGGTCCATGGAAAAAGCACAAGGACAGCTGTGTTTCACAGGGGTGGGGTTCTCCTCTGCCTCCTTTCATCCCCTCTACACACATACAGTGGGGTGGAGAAGATCAATCCAGAGCAATTTGAGAAATGTCAACCTTCAATCTGGCTCTAGCCTACTGTACACTCAGCACAGAGGGGCTCCAGTGCTGGAAAATTGACGTTGTTAATTATAAAGACCATTAGGAGAAGGCACAGTCGATAGAATTCATCTCGACACTCTTATAAATAAAGGAGCTGCAAGGGTTCCTCGAGCGAGCCAGAGAAGAACCTGTTTGATTCCATAAAAACACATTTTTACAAAATAGAAAATTAACCTTTAGAACAGTAAAATAAACAATTATATGGGATTTTTTTCACTAAAATATCAGAAAAGTCACACATACAGATATTATTTTCATGAAAAAAACAGGTCTGGATCAAAAATTCACTTCCCGGAAACTCATCATCAGAGTGTTTTTGAGCTGAAAGGTTTGTTATTTGTAAAATTAGATCAACATGGATATTAATTTTAATAAACTTTGTAGGACAAATATATAAGGAAAAACAACCTGAATGTGAAATCTGAACTTATAACCCAAGTAACATCTGGGCCAGGATGTTTATTGGCCCCGCCCCCTCTCTCTGATCAATCGGAGTCTGTGTGAGTTGATGTGAAGGTCCTTGTCCTAATTTAAGTCCTCGTCCACTCACAGCCTCTTTACAAAAATGGTTTGTTATGACATCGATCGGAGGACCCTGTGTCGCGATCTTTATTTTTAACAGCATCTTTGCCCCGAACTCACTCGCAAAGTCTCCGGAAGCAAGCGACCGCCCATGGTCTGTTTATCAACCCCATGTTTCCAGGGTGACATTAGTCCTGAAGACAGTTCTGTCAGTAAAAACAGCATCTTGCTCAAAGTAAACATCAGCCGGCCGCCAGCGTGTGGGCCGCTGCAATTATGAGCGTGGCAATAATATTCATTTCGAGCCGCGAGATGCCAAAGCTGTAGGAAACTATTGGACAGCTGCTACGTGAGGGATAAATACCAGACCTCTAAAGAACATTCTCCATGACAGGTTCATCGCAGGCAGGCCTGAGGAGAGCTGGCGAGCTGTAGTTGGTATGGGAACCGATGTTCTATCGATTCTTTTATTTATTTTTACCCGTTTTCCTGAAAAATGATGAGCATGCTGTGGAGAAAACTGAGCTGAAATTATTAATGGATTGTGAAATAAAGTATTCAGACATTTCTACTCCGAAGCTGCACCTGCAACATTCGCTTTACACAAGTCGCGCATCGCGGACGATAGAGGCCTTGAAAGAAGATACCCGTGCGGTTACACGGATGCTTGTAGCTTCAACACACTCTGCTTACTTACTTACTGACTCACCAAAGTGTAGCTCCATAGAGGCAAATTTAAAGAAGAAGGAACTATATAGCAGTTATACACTCGTCATCAAATGAAGCAGGAACCAACTCCCAGACGCTCGCGGAGTCAACTTCAGTCGACAAACGAATCCGTGCGTGGAGGCACTGTGGTCATCACCATCATCACTGCATCTCCAGTGGTGAAGGTCTGGTGTGGTGCAGTTTCATACGATGCCAGATCACCTAATGAGGTCCTGCAACCAGTGGTTCTACCTTTTCTGAACACACACTCCGGTGCACTTTGCTCAAGGGCACTTCAGTCATGTCCCACCAGTTCAGAGTATCGAAGCGGCGTCCTTCCTGTTACAAGGCTGGTTCCCTCACCACTAGCCCACAGTGAAGATACAGATATGTTGTGCCTGCTGCATCACTGACCTATCGAGGACACCATTAGAACCCTACAATTCCATGCAGAGACGTCTGGCATGTTGATCCTGATCACCTTTCTTGGAAGCAACTGCTTCATTGCTTCATTTATATCAGTTACTGAATAAAGTATAGAATATCAATCATTATTATATATTAATAATAATAATAATATATAATTACTGAATCAATCAGGTTTCTAAAAATGACTAATAGATACTAAATAAATTCATAGTGTTTCGTGACTAATCTATAGTAGTTATTGAATAAGTGATGCTCAACACAGCATATTCCATACTGAATAATATAAAGTATGTATTGAATAATTTATATTAGTTAGTAACTATTAAACAGCCGTTACTCACCAATGTTTAGTGTCTACTGAATAATAGGTCTCCCTTTTTGACGATGTCTGCTCTGGAAAGGGCCAAGACCCTCGGACCTGTTCGGGTGTCATTACGGTAGTGTGTTCCTGATGGGGAGACAGATGAGTGGCAGGTAGAGTTGTAGTAAAGACCATTAGAGGAGAGACAGAGTCAAGACTGTGACCAGGTCACATCAAGTCTGAGTCAACACCAAGACCACCACTGTCTCCTTATCCACATCCTCCCATTCCACACACACACACACACACACACACACACACACACACACACACACACACACACACACACACACACACACACCTTTTCACTTATTCACTACGCTATGGTCTCCTGGGTGGTTGCTATTGTGTTGCTAGGAGGCTGATGTGGTCCACAAGGTTTGCCACGGTATCCCAGGTTGCTGTCAATTCACCTTATTTCCAATGAGACAAGTGTTGAAGTATTGTGGCGAAAAGTCTGTCTGTCTTTGTCTTCAGAAAGAGAAATACGTTGCATTTCAACATGTACATTGACTTGATCCGTCGTCCCTAAGAGGGATCATCTAAGAACCTTCTCTTGCACTAATACAGTAATGGGACAGGCCTTCAGATGGACCCCTGAGGGATCACAGCGAGGCCAGGTTGAGGAGGGATTGTTAGAACTGCTACTGAAGCAGTGGCTTCTGCTGAAAGAAGAATGAAAATCAATGGGAATGATTGTTACTGCCCAGAAACAGGACAAAGAACGTTAGTGAGTGGCACTGCTAGCAAAGACTGAGCCCGTTACTCAAGGAGGGAAAAATCATCATTAATTATATTCGGAACGCCACACAACTAGCGTATGACTAATCGCGTGACCAGCAACGGACCAGCAGTTCTCAGGAGTGAGCGAACTGGATCCAATTTAGCACTCCCTATAGAGATATCACTCCTATCTGCAAGAAATACAGCAGGTTGTTTAAAACTACAGTAATTTGTGCAAAAATATATCACCTCCATCGCAGGAAAATGGGAAAATGGGATGAAAAAGGGCTTAAATTGAATTTATGGTCATACTTTTTATACTAAAGTACTCCGGGGTCCACTGTTTGGTCAGTGCTCTCTGCGGGGTAGATGGCGCCTCCCCACATCACAATTCAGGCCAGGCGCTGGCACGGGCATCTAAGTTCTAAGAGTTAATGGACGTCTTTCATCGCAGCTTGTTTGTTGTACGGTAACGTAATTATCCCGCCTACGTCTAATAAGGCCTGGTAGTCTAGTGGTTTGTTGCCCACTTGTAGGAGCCCAGATCCTGGTCCAGGGACCTGCCGTGATTCTGAACACCCAGCCGGACTAAAAGTGGGGAAAGAATTACATGGGCATACACATTTCTACATCACTACTTCCCAAACCATTTCATCGTATTCACAGAGCTTTTCGGCCTGAAACGTCCCTGAGAGAGCAAGGCAGCAATCAGCGCAGCCACGGAGACCAGCCGCGTTCTGCCTCCCTGGCGATAAGAAACAAAGTGCCGGGTCCTAATAACCACACGGTGCAGCTATGGCAACCTCATTCTGCCGCTGGCGGCCGGCCTCCCTCCCCTCAAGTGTTCGCCGCCGGAGGAGCTGCATTATGGGACGCTATTTTTTCTCGAACTGAGCTGCCTGTACTGTAAGTCGAACGCTTAAGCACTGATTGATACAGGGCTACTCCAGTCTCCTGTTGATGCGGGCAATTTCTTGTGTTCGCATCCAGCTTCAAGGAAGTGGGGTGGTGGGCCAGAGATGAGCAAGGTGTCAGCCATGGGCAAGTAATGGGCCCCTCATTAGCTTTGGACCTGTGGAGATGCCAGGAGACAGACTTTCCTCAGCCATTCTCTCTGATGTTTCTGCCTTACCTCGAGGCAAGTCGAACCAGACAGATGAAAGGAACTGGGGGATAAGGTGAAGTCCTCTGGGACCTGTTATACCCTCCGTGTACGAGTTATGTGGGGCCATATATACACATCGCATCCCAGTGCAGGAGTGTTATTTACAGGTCATGATGGTCATTAGTTAGAATACTGAACCCCTGTGAAGACGGCAGAAGCCTGATCCAGGATTCCAAAAATTCCTACAATGTAAACAGGTTCTCAAACTAATAGGGAATAAACATCTAAGTGGAAATGCATTGAGTGCTTCTAAATCCATACTGCTACTCACTGAAGTAACTGATCAGATCGGCCATACCGAAGCTTTAACGCGGGGTCGCATCTCCTCCGGCCAGGTTTACGCCAGCAATTTTGGGAACTCGCTGGTTTTGGTTCGCGCGTGTGACATGGGTGCTCACATCACACATGAAAGCCCATAACTCAAGACTGTGTTCCGGCCTTGCTGAACATAGATAGTTGACGAAATATCGTAGACTCGAACGATGTTGCCAAAGCTCTAGGCTAGCACTAGCCTTGCCCATACAATACATTACCTTGTCACTATTATGTATTGTTGTCACGGGGTAGATGTGCAGGGAATTTTGAGAAAACTGTTTCTGATGTGGAGATATCGACTGCTTAGTACAGCTGAAAAACCCCGAATGTCCTTTATTATTTTTGTTATGTACGTTTTTATCAGTATTATTCTTTTCTCAGGACTTTTAATCTGAAAATTTGAACACTGTGTGAGCAAAAAAAGAGTGCAAACTGCCCCTCCCTTCTCATTTTCCTGTGTAACGCAAGATCTAAGTCAGTGGTGTCACTATCTCCGCCCCCTCTCTCTGATCAGCCAGAGTTCGTATGCAGGCTGAGCATCAGCCCTGGATCAGCGTCAGAGTCTGTATGCAGGCTGATCATCAGCCCCGCTTCTCTCTCTGATCAGCCAGAGTTCAAGCAGGTTGAGCATCAGCCCCGCCTCCCTCTCTCTCTGATCAGTCAGAGTCTGTATGCAGGCTGAGCATCAGCCTCGCCTCTCTGATCAGTCAGGAGTCTGTATGCAGGCTGATCATCAGCCCGCCCCTCTCTGATCAGTCAGGAGTCTGTATGCAGGTTGATCATCAGCCCCGCCTCCCTCTCTCTCTCTGGATCAGTCAGAGTCTACCATGCAGGAGGTTGATCATCAGCCCCGCCCCCTCTCTCTGATCAGTCAGAGTCTGTATGATGGTTGAGCATCAACCTGTCTTTAGGTTACTCTGATCCTGAGTTATGAAGCTTTGAAAAAAGCACGCAACTGCCCACAAAGTGTGGCTCTCGGGTTCTAAAGTAATGAACACTTCAGCATTTTTGCTAAATACGGCACTTTTGAGACAGTTTTATCACATCACAGCTTTAAGTAATGAGGTGTCAGGGTCTGTATGTCTATATACAGATGCACTGTATACAAATAAAACACACACTGTTTGTCACGTAGCAGTAAAGCGAAGGCTCACTATTTCCTTCCAGCTGTTTCAAGCCATTTGCTATTATTTACATTTTCCCTGTTAAAAAAAAAAACATAGATGATTGTTTTCTCATCAATTTAAAATTTTGCTGCCTGCTGGCATGGAAAACAGCTCTCCATACATCAGTGCAGCATTCCCACACAGTTCCATAGCAACCACTGCATGTCATAGATTTAGAATCAGCCTGGAGCCACAGTCACACTAGACATTCAGTTCACATCTCCCAGCAGAGCAGGCCTGCCCAGAGCGGCAGCAGAAAATTAGAAACACAACAGTAGAATGATTCGGAGCAGTTAGGAATTAACAACCAATCAGCTGTTACATTAAAACCACTGCCAGGTAAACTACAGTCCTGTGGAACAGTTAGAGGAGACCCTGTGAAAACCACTGAGAGATGCAGGTGACGTGTCTTCTAAACATCACCTTTGAAAACATCAATAATAGAAATGTAATTTTCATGGGAGGAAAATCCAAGACACGCCCACATTTAATACTTAAAACACTAAAAATTAGGAATGATTTAACCATCGTTAGAGAGGACTTTGGAGGAGCCGGTCTTATTGAAACCTCAGACATTAGTGTGGTTTGCTCTTGATTGTTGAAGTGAGTGAGATCTCCATGGTCAGATCCAAAGAGCTCTCTGAGATCTTCAGAAAGAAGGTTGTAGATGTAGATGAGTCTCAGAAGGGATTGAGAAAGATCTCAGAACTATTAGAAATCAGCCGTTCCACTGTCCGGACCATCATTTAGAAGTGGAGAACGTTTAGAACAACTGCCCACATGACCAGATCAGACCAAATTCATGTCTCTGGACAAAAACCCCGTCTGAAAACAGTGGAAACTTAATCGATATACAAATATTTACATTTGGCTAATTTTTTCATCTCAAATGTAGACAAGTTAGAAGCATCTTGGATCTCCTGCAAATATCTGTGTTCAATAAAAGATTAAAAGGTTCTTCATGCATATATATCCTTTACAAGAAGCTTCTTTATGGAACCAACAATGGTTCTTCTATGGCATTCCTCAAACAATCCTTTGCAGCACCTTTATTTTTTAGAGTGTAGGTATTTGCCACACTCCGCCAAACCCAGTCAACTTTGTTTTCTCTATTCTCCACCTTCTTCTGTCGTGCAATCTTTCTTTTTCCCCAATGCCGCATTATGTATCTAAAGCAGGGCTGACATTTGAGTGACGGCGAAATGCAGGCAGAGTCGTAAATGCGAACTTCAAGAGCAATTGTTCTCCCGGACTACGGGCTTTGTAGCGCACAACAAGCCTTAGTGTGCAACAACCAAAGCATATGCAAGCAGACAAGACGCCTTCCCTTCAGAGGGTCCCAGGGTTTGATGTCTGAATGTGTGGCTTACAACGACTCTATGAAAACCGACAAGCAAGAAGGAGGAATCAAAACAGCACCGCGGTTCTGCTGTTGCTCAGTCTTTGGGTTCATCACTAAAGTTCCTGTGCTAACATTGGTCAGAGATGTCCTGATCTTCGATGCTCAGGACCCCACAGGACCACCACAGAGCAGCTACGATGTGGGTGGTGGGTCATTCTCAGCACTGCAGTCACACCGGCATGGTGGTGGTGTGTGAGTGTCTGTTGCTGGTAGGAGTGGATCAGACACAGCAGTGCTGCTGGAGTGTTTAAACCCCTCAGTGTCACAGCTGGACGGAGAACAGTCCACCAACCAGGAATGTCCAGCCAAGCTCTTAGGATCAGTTAAATTATGAGGTGTTTTGACAAAGCCATCCAACACCAATCTATCTTCCCATCTTATGATACATTATATGCAACCCGAGGAACCACCGTCACACAAGCACTGATATCACAATAGTTTGGATGAACAAGACACATTCATGCAAAATGGAACAGAGGTTTTGCAGGCCTTTTATTCTTCCTGCAGATCCTCCCAAAAAATTCCGCATGCATAACAAAGACCCCCAGACTCTGGAGGTGTCTTAAATATGCATGCAACTTTTCAGCAGAGCTGGCTCCAGCCGGCACAGTCTTGCTAACATATCCACTTCAGCCTTGACACAGTAATCATCTGCTATATTTATACACACACACACACACACACACACACACACACACACACACACATATACTGGCAGTTCAGTTTCCACCGGATCTAGGAGCCACAGTGTTTCTCTTCTATAATCCATCCCAATCCATCCGTAAAATTGTGTTTTACATAAAGAGCCCATCGCAGAAAACCTCGGTCACCCTCCCAAACATCCTCTCGCAGTCGTGGTACGAAACGCCACCGCTTGACTAATGCTACCCTGGGTTTAATTATTCTATTTAAAACCAGCGACTTTGTGTAGAGGACACTTTTTTCAGGATCTTCAGTGTCTGTGTGTCTGTGTGTCTGTCTGTGAGGCAACCAATTAATTCAGCTATAAGAACATGGGGTGAGAAGCCACAATGGCCGGCAGCGGCGTTAGTCATGCAGGGTGACGCAGTGCTTGGTCGCAGCCAGCAGGGGAGCAATCGCGTGTTTAAAAGTGAGGACAGGGACATGTGGCTTCGAACTAGAAAGGCTTGTTGCTTTGTCAACTGGATGTCCCCTAACTGTCTACCATCTCTGACATAAAAAAAAAAAAACGGGGACAAACACATCAAATCGGGCCCTAAAGGTGAAAGGAGAGCCGAGAACGGAGGTTTAAAAAACAGAACTTTGGAAGTTGGGTTCATTTTCTACTTTCTTTAGTCTCCACAGTAAAGAGTTCTTGACCAGGGGTCAGCAACCAAATCAGGAGCTCCAGCTACATCTTCATCTTCGCAGCTTTAGGGGTGAAAAAGTAAAGAGCCGAGTTCGGATGAGCTCAGCTACCCCAGCACATCAGCAGCTGTACGCTGACCCCCGCGAGGACGTCCATTCAGCAGTGAAAGAAGGATTAGGCAGTGCTGGAAGAAGGCCGCAGCAGCACACACACACACACACTCACCCGCACACACTCATGCACACACCACCCGTCTGTGCGTACAGAAGTGTTATGAGTAATTAAGTCTTGGCTAGAAGTGGTTTGGGCCACCAGGGCACTGTAACTCTACACTTTCTGCTATTGACTGCCGCTGCGGCTGCCAAAAGGTTAGACGCATTACACGAAGGCAAAAGAGCAGTAATAACACGCCGCAAATCCACAACTCGTCCGGCCTCCGTTGGTGCTGCGGAGCTGCCATCGCCACGACGATCTCCAAAAAAAACAGGCCGAAGTCTGTCCTCAGATCACCTCGTTTTGGGTGAGAGGGCCTTCAAAGGCAGAGCCTCACCGAGTTACAAAATGAGGACATTCCACATCGCCCACTCTGCCTTCACGAAGACAGACGGGCGAGATCTTCAGCTCACGAGGACAGAAATGAAGCGTTTCGCTCGACACCAATCATGAGCTCATCTTAAGAGCAATGGCCTCTTTGGCACTAATGCTCCATTCCTCATTTTCCATTTGACTTCCACGTAGAAGCTCAGATCCGTCAGGTTTTAGAGGAACAGTCTGAATCATTTACATTCAGCAGCTCTGACGCTTCCGAGCGCCTTTACCCAAACCACTTACAAACCAACAAACCGGAAGGTTGTGACTGAGACACTGCACTTCTGGACTGAGAAGATGAAGGTGATGAGCATCAATAACTGATGATAACTGTAGTCTGATCTGATCAATATTTATTGATCTACTCATACAGAAGTGGTGTCTCTCAGGACGGCGTCGGGTTTAACGCAACACGCCAGACGTCTCTGCATGGAGTTGTAGAGGTTCTTAATGGTGTCCTGTGATGATCCATCTCATGCAGCTTGAATGTTCTCACTCAGTTCTGCAGATGGTGTGGTAGGGGTGGAGTGTTGATAGAGCGTCCAATAGCATCCACACATTTTCAATCAGGGACAGGTCTGGAGATGAGACCGACCACGGCGTAGTATCTGTGTCTTCAAGACGAGATCTTGAGACGGCAGCAGTGTGTGGACGAGCGTCGTCCTGTTGGAATAGGGCACTGGAGTGTGTGTTCAGAAAAGGTAGAACCACTGGTTGCAGAACCTCATTAACGTAACGCTGGATTGTAATGAAGACCGAAGGCGATCTGACACCAGACCTTCTGGACATGTTACGTTTGAAGAAACCTTTCATCTTGGCATCCAGTGCATCCATGTATGGATTCGTTGGTCGTCTCCACCAAGACAAGAGCATCCCTATGACTGCTGTATTACAGTCTGACAGACTGACCGCTTGGATTATTAGAAGTTACAGGGCATTTTAGAGTGTCCCTACCCCGTAGCATCCCGTAGTGAACTATACTTTGTCGGAATGAGCACTAAACAGCTCCCCCTATGCTTCCTTTAGTGTATTGCAGCCAGAAAGACTGAGTGAAACAATATCGAGAACATTTTTAAAAGCTGTATGACCTGCTACACTACCAACGGACTCATTTACACCAAAACAGCTGTGTCAGTCCTGAATGGTCACGGACCGGCTACACCAAAGTTGAGTAATTCTGAATCACCCTATTTTCAGTACCTTACTTCAGATTGCAGAAACACCAAGTCTCCAAAATCATAAACTATTTACGAGAGAGTTCTCGGAGAATTGGCTTCAGCAACAGCTCCACTTCACAGAATACAGAGAGACAGACGGAGCCATATTACAGTCGTTGGGAAGGAGCTCCTCATTTACACTCAGCAAATATGTGCTTAACCCAGGACCAGCCGCCGATGTGCTGAACAAAGCCGCACGAGCTGAGGTCCACGATTGATGCCTGAAGACTCCCTGCAGACGTCGTCGGCATGATATGATTTACAACGTTCATATTTAACGAGAGAGATTAATTACAGGGCAGAGAGTGATGGAGACAATGGGAGGAGGAGTGTGATGCATCGCTCTACCACTCATACTCTCTCTCTCTCTCTCTCTCTCTCTCTCTCTCTCTCTCTCTCTCTCTCTCTGTCCGGAGGGCTTCTGAAGGGCACAGAGCCCATTCAGCTGCCAGCTCCTTACTGCAAGGCGAGAGAGAATGAGAGGAAGAGGAGGGGAAAGAAAGGATGAAGAGAAGGAAAACTACAAACTAGAATAATTAGGACACCACATTAAAACACATTTCAACATCTGGACGTATGATCTTCATGTGGACAATATTGTGGGATGATTATATTGATTATGAAGGTGTGGGTGTTCCCAACCCATCCCTTGAGATAACGCCCCTTTATAATCAGTTTATATTTAACATCATCTGTCAAACATTCATTCGTTTTTTTTATTCATTAAATTGTTAGAGAGGACTTTGGAGGAGCCTGTCTTTAAACCTCAGACATTAGTTTGGTTTGCTCTTGATTGTCGAAGTGAGTGAGATCACCATGGTTAGATCCAAAGAGCTCTCTGAGATCTTCAGAAAGAAGGTTGTAGATGCAGATGAGTCTGAGAAGGGATTTAAAAAGATCTCAGAACAATTAGAAATCAGCTGTTCCACTGTCCGGAACATCAATTACAAGTGGAGAACGTCTAACATCTGCCCACATGACCAGATCATACTGTCCTAGCACGTTCAACCCAAGAGCAGAACCACAAGATGAGTAAAGAAGATCCAACAATCCTATAATCGTCATCACAGACCTACAGGTGTCTCTCACCACAGCTGATGTCAAGGTGCAGCTTCTACCATCAGAAAGAGACCAAACCAGTTTGATCTTCATGGGAGGAGTTTAAGGAGGAAACCCTTACTGTTAAACAAACATCATAAAGGCAAAGAGGATAACCGAGGACACCGAGAGTTAATGAGACTATAGAGAGAGATGGAGGTGAGCGATGGTGCTAACAACAGCACAAAAATAAACACGCCTCGGCCCAAACCTTCAGAAAGCTCCGTGAGTCGTCTGTGTTGCCCACGGCAACTGTGGCCCGTCCTTCTGTATAAGCAGTGGAATCGGCTGCTGAAAAATGCAAAGATTTGATTCGCTCGTCTCAACCAGAAGGCTCGTCCCTGCCCACTGCCCACCACAGTGACCACCCTGCGGCCTACCTGTCCTCAACCCTGGAGCTGCTCTGGATTAGACAACCCTGTGGAACCAATTATCCAGCAGAGGATTAACAATAAATAGTGGCAATTTACACATTATACCGTTACAGTCATGTGACAAGTAAAGTAGGATTTATATGCTTTCTTCTTAATTTGATCGTTCCAGAGAACGCAGCTCCACAGTTCCACAGCTCCACAGCTCAATGCTGGGGGTCTTTATACCCTCTAGTCCACACCTGCTATTAGACATGGAGACAATAGAGACATGTTTGTTCATCTGCTCCAGAGAGTCCTATTCTATTAGCAGTACATCTCTACTACAGGGACTACACAAGCTGTGTGTGCATTTGCACATCTCTGTCAGCAATGGGTGCAGCTTAACATAACTGAATGCACTCATTAGAAGGGGTGCTGTGTGGTTGGAAAATATTGCGATACTGAATTTGGTCAGCATCGGCCAGATCGGGAGTCCAGCAGTAGAACCCTGATGGGAACCGGAGTCCTGAGGCTGCTGCCATCGGCGCTGAGAGATGACCGCGGAGGCCGGATTAGGTGACTCATGTGTCGTCACGTCCAGTTTTAATGGTGTGGACCGGCCGATTTGGAGCGCAATAGGTCAGGTTCGGAGCCAACCTTGAAAAGAGCCAGCTCCTGATTTAATCAGCGGCCTCTCTGTTGACTTTTTCACAGAGCAGGTTATTGATTAGTGATGTCACCGTGATAGGCCGGGGGGGAAACGACAGAAATGGCCACGAAAGACATGCGGTTCGCAGGAAGCTCACCTTCCTCTCAGTCAAAGGATGGAGGGATGGGTGTTTGGGGAGAAAGCGAGAGAGCGAGGGAGAGAGAGAGAGCTTTGAATGTCACTTTGATTCTCATTACGAGCCTCTCCCACAGGAAATGCATGATGACACCGGTTAATAAACAATCAATGCCTGCCAATTAAAAAACTGCTAAGAGTAATTGACAGTGTGATTGTAGCCGATGAAGTTATTAAACCCTCTCCTCATAACACCTTAATCGGGTGAAATATAAGCGTCATTAAATGATGTAAATGAAATGTATCGCGCCCCTCGTCCACGCCGAGCGTCCCGAACCTAAGTAAACAGGACGGGATCGCAATTCATCCGCCGGTACATCAGTTTACGTTACCGCTAATTGCGCCCCGAGTGAGTTCCCACTGTCTGTCAGGTAATGTAATGAGCCTGTTAAACCATCTGAATCCGGGACAGAAATGGAAGACAAATGATGACAACACAGGACGCAGGAGGGCCGCCTTTTCCGAACACTCGGGATCAGAGGACGCGGAAGGCCACCTTCCGCTGCAACACCGCGACCTGAGACGCTGACATGTGCTCAGAGACTGAGAGGCCGCACCAGTCATGAATCTAAATTTCAGGTACCAGCAGGACATTTTTCTTACCAAGCATTTAATTACTGAGGTCCAAACAACCGAAAATAAAAGGATCGGAGAATTAAAGAGCACTACTGCCCTCTGGCGGCTGCCGGTGCTCCGTACACACTCACACCCAGGATTTTTCCCTCTAATGAAGAGCAATGAAGCACTTTATATGACTTTATACGACTGTAAGATATGCATATTTTCATTTAGCAGTTCAGGCCCTCGACTCATTTCCAATCATATGCACGAGGGATATCAAACCCTGAGAAAATATGACTCAGATGCACTGATTTTCAGATATTAATGGAAACAGATTGGGAACCAGTGTGTGAAGTGTTGGGTCGGATGATTGACGTGTAAGCAATATCATTCAGAAGGAGAGTGGATGAAAACAGGCATCAGTCTCCATGACAACATCTCAAATATGGCCATACATCTAACTACTACTAACCACGCCCAGCAGTGAACCTACACATCTTCAGAGTTTGATGGTACAATGTTACCAGTCCATCCATCTATCCATCCATCCATTCATCCATCCACATGTCTACTTCTTCCTGGTCACCAAGACAGCAGCCACATTTGGGCCAAATCAGGACCCACAGGCTGACCTTTGGGCTCAGCTCTGAGCCGCATTCGAGCCAAATGTTCATTGCTGGTCAGAGTCCAGAACCTACCTGGAATCACTGGGTGCAAGGCAGGAATACCCCCCGAAGAGGGCACCATGCCTAGGGGCAATTCAGCACAGCCAATTCACCTACTGTGTGTCTGGGAAGCAGGTATTCGTCGCCATGACAACTCAAATATAGCCATACTTACTATTACTATTAACTGCATCCAGCAAATGTGGCAATCCATCCATCCTCATATCCACTCCTTACAGGGCAGGGCGGTGGTGAGTCCAGGGCTAAATGGAATCACTGAATGCAAGACAGGAATACCGCCTGAAGAGGGAGCCACACACACACAACCAGTCACTCACACCTGGGGTCAAATTAGAGAGACAACTGACCTGTCATGTGTTTTTGGGAGGTAGGAGGAGACAGGAGAAGAACACACCAACACCTAACACCTCAAGGAGGTTTCCCTGAGCAAGGATCGAACCCACAACCCCAAGCCCCTCATGGCAGGGTGGGCAGCTAATCCAAGACAAGTAGCAGGCCTCTGGTCTGAGGGGGTGGCAGGAGAGCCCAAGAACAGCCTCTGAAGTGGTGGCAGGAGACCCCAAGAACAGCCTCTGAAGTGGTGGCAGGAGAGTCTGAGGCCAGCCACTGAGAGGGTGGCAGGAGAATTTGAGGACAGCCAGTGAGGGGATGGCAGGAGAGTCTGAGGACAGCTAATGAGAGGGTGGCAGGAGAGTCTGAGGACAGCCACTGAGGGGGTGGCAGGAGAGTCTGAGGACAGCCAATGAGGAGGTGGCATGTCATCAGGTTTGACTGACGTACAGTTTGGTATCGTCTGCATAACAGAAATGTCAGAAATCCAACAGTAAAAAGTAAGTAAAATAAAAGTAAAAGTAAAATAAAAGTAAAAGTCAAACAACGAAAGCATCCCACTGAATTAGTAAACGTTGATTATAAAGTTAATTATTCTGCTTCCCTTTTATGTAGATATTTTTAAATGTTCCCTTCGTAACTATTGTTCCTTGTAAAAAGCACTGTGTTGAATTGCTTTATTAAAAAGTACGTCTCCAATACAAAGGAAGACGAGGTATTTGTCATTTCTAATTTCATTCCATTTGAATTGTTTATTAAATGCTTTGTCATTTGCGGGGCTCGGCCTGTAAGCCGGGCTCTGCGCGGCTCTGCTTTAATGTAGCCCTTGAACTGCGTTTCTTTGCTTGTGGCACAGACAAATTAGAAACAGCACATTTGTTCACAGGGTACATATCTATAATTAATCACAAGCAAATATTATATTTATTTCTGAATCCATTTGTCCGTATGTGTGGAACCGAACGGTGATGCATTAGTGCCATCTATTGGTGGGAAGGCAGGTGTCATCAAAGGTCATCCTGGAGTGAATGATGAAATATTTCGACCTTATTATTATTATTATTGTTGTTGTTGTTGTTGTTGTTGTTAATGTTATTATATACTACAGTTAAAGGGAAAGTCCCCCAATTCAATGTGTGAGATGTAAACAATACAAATGCATCAGCCATAACATTAACACCACCTTCTTGTTTCTACACTTCAAACACATTTTAGAAAACTCCACACAGGAGATCTTTGTGGTTCTATAATCCCAGACTGTAGTTCATCTCTATCTCTGCAGACTTTATTCTCCTCCTTTCACCCTGATCTTCAATGATCAGGACCCCACAGGACCACCACAGACCAGACTATGAAACTACCACCCCCGTGTTAGTTCTCATTCGTCCACAAAACCTTGTTCCAGTGGTCTTCTGGCATGTGATCGGTATCAAACCGCTGACAGCAATGTTTGTTTTTGGAGAGCAGCTTCCTGCACCATGTTTACAAGCTCTACTTAGCTTTGGTTATCTTGTGTGAAACTACCTCCACCATGGATGCTGTCCAATGATGTTCACACTTAAAAACAAAGGTGCTAAAACGGTGATATAGCAGAACCAACATGTTCAGAAAGAACCGTTTAGAAGAGGTGTGCAGGTGTGAAAAGCCTTTCAAACCTTCACATAGTCACACATCTCGTTCTTTAAGGACCTAAACATGGTTCATCTGTGGCTCAAAAAACTCTCGGTTACGCCTTCATTTCTTGTGTAGATGTGAATTCTGCACACCACACACTCCTCAAACACACGTACCATGAGAAGAAGCTACAGAACCAGTCCTCGGGGGGAATCAAGAGAAACATCTGTTCGCAGATGATGTTGCTATGGGAATACGAGATGATGACAGGTTCTGCTGGAATCTGTTTAATGTCAGTTGCAGCATTAGTTGATGCCCCTGCCACACACAACTGCAGGGATTCAGAACACACTCTTTACACCGAGGGTTCTTTGGGCGATGCCATAGATAACACTGTGTGTCCGAATATTTATCAACACCCCTTCTAACGAACGCAGTCGGCTACTTTAAGCTGCACCCATTGCTGACACACATGTGCAAATGCACACACAGCCTTAGAGATGTACTCCCAATAGAATAGGATCCTCTGGAGCTGAGGAATATGAACCTATTGGTTCCATGTCCAATGCCAGGTGTGGGGTAAAGGGGTAAAAAGCCCCCCAGCATTGAGATGAGGAGCTGTGTTCTCTGGAGGAACTGGTGTCCCTCTAGTAGTTTTGATGGGGACGTGTTGGGAAATGTGGGGTGGGGTGGTGATCAACCTGACCAACATCCTAACATCGTCTCATTATATCCTCACAGCAGTGCTCTAAATGTAGAAGGACGTCTTCACTGGACAGTAGAGACAGTTTAACTCTTTAATCCCCTTGATTTCAGAAGAAACAGGGAACGAGGAGGTCGGCTGTCGGCTGGACATTTCTGGTTGGTGGACTGTTCTCGGTCCAGCAGTGACACTGAGGGGTTTAAACACTCCAGCAGCACTGCTGTGTCCACACGTGTATAAAAGTGCTTCTCCCACTGCCGTGTGAAAAGGGTGCGCAGCTGCAACATCTGTGGCTAAACGTTCTGCAGGTTGCTGTACAGAACCTGTGCATCTCCATGCCTCCATCATCTCATAAACTCAAGTTCAGCATCTCCTTACTGCTGTGTTAATTTCTGTAATGTTCTGGCCGTATATTTGCCCACCCTTCAGCTCAGCACTCGGTAAACTGAGTTCAGTTTCTGTTGTGGCTGTTTTCTAAACTGAAGCGAGGACTTCATGACCGCAGATCATCTCCGTTCTTCCCAGAAGATGAGCTCCAACATACTGAGCCTGTCTGGGCATTGTGTACAGCTGCAGCCGGTGCTGAGTGGACTCTGAGGTCAGGATGATGACTGGTCCCGTCTGATGCCCTGTTTAATATTCCCGTCGCTGCAGTGACGCTCTGGCCTTGCATTCACACTCCTGTCCTCCTGGAAGTTTACAGAGACTGGAAGTTTTCCTGCTGTGTTTGAGTAGGTCTGCAGTTCACACACACACACACACACACACACACACACACACACACACACACATACACACACACACACATACACACACACACACACACACACACACACTCACACGCACACACACACACACACATACACACACTCACACGCACACACATACACACACTCACACGCACACACACACACACACGCACACACACACACACACACTCACACGCACACACACACACACACACACATTTGCTCTGTGTAAAAATAAAAAGTAAATAACAAATATCATTGTTGTCACTATTATTTATTGTTATTTACATATTAATATTTCTTCCTGTCGGAGTTATAAGGTTCTGAGATATTGAGCCTTTGAATATTATTATTATTATTATTATTATTATTATTATATTATTATATTTTATTATTCTTATCGTATTTTTATTTTATTATTATTATTATTATATTTGATTTTTATTATTATTATTATTATTATATATTTTATTATTGTTATCGTATTTTATTTTTATTATTATTATTATTTTATTATTATTGTTATTATTATTATTATATTTGATTTATTATTATTATTATTATTATATTTGATTTATTATTATTATTATTATTATTATTATTATTATTATTATTGTAGATTCTGCTCCACATATCCCTCGTGGGGGGGAGATGGTTAATGAAGGGGTAATGAAGGGGTAATGAAGGGATAAGGGGTAATATCACTTCCCCTCCCTGATTAATGAGGCTGATCACTTCCTTTATTTGTGGGTGAATCTGTCCGGCCTCGGCCCCTGATCCTGCCCCCGGCTCCCTGCCTTCCTGATCCTGCCCCTGGCCCCCTGCGGCTGAATGGGAGCGATTATACACAGGGCTGCGCGCGAGACAGGAGCTGCCCTCCGATAGACTTTAAAGAATGAGCCCGGGGGCAGGGGACAGGGGGGGACAGGTCAAAATGGGCCAGGCGCTAGAAGCCTGTTCAGATGTTTTGGGACAAGGTGCGCGAGACTAGAGCTGCACCTGATCCAGAGACCCCCCCCTCTCCCAGCATCAAACTGACCCCTGCAGAAACCAGCCTGATCAGCCCACACTGGACCAACAACATGGAATGACCAGTAACCACATGAATGACCTGATATTGCCCCAATTAGAATAACCAGTATGACCACATGCCCAATGAACTTCTTGCAGTTCTGCACTGCAAGTGTTACAATAACATCACAAACCCACATCAGAGCCCCAGTCACCAAATAATTCATACTGGTTCCTCTAACAGAACTTAATAAGATCTCTGCATGGAGGTGTAGAGGTTCCTAATGGTGTCCTGTGATGATCCATCCCATGCAGCTTGAATGTTCTCACTCAGTTCTGCAGATGGTGTGGTAGGGGTGGAGTGTTGATAGAGCGTCCAATAGCGTCCACACATTTTCAATCAGGGACAGGTCTGGAGATGAGACTGACCACGTTGCAGTATCTGTGTCTTCAAGACGAGATCTTGAGACGACAGCAGTGTGTGGACGAGCGTCGTCCTGTTGGAATAGAGCACCGGAGTGTGTGTTCAGGAAAGGTAGAACCACTGGTTGCAGAACCTCATTAACGTAACTTTGGTCTGTTAAAGTGTCTGTAATGAAGATCAGAGGTGATCTGACATCGTACGAATCTGCACCGACAGCATCACACCAGACCTTCTCGACTAAAGTATGAATGAAAAATGTAATAATAAATATAAGTAAATGTATTCATTGGTCAGCTTGGACCCTCATGGCCTGCACTGGTGAGCAAATCCTGAACGTTAGTAACAGCAGGTCGTAGAAGGTCGTGGTTTTGTACAGCCATGTATGAAAGTATCCAATAAACATTCCGAGGCCCCTCGGTGGCCATCAGAATGGTGAAACCTGGTTGGGGGGCCGGGGGACGAGGGGGGCTGTGTCCCCACCACGTCTCCCAATTGAAACAGTGCATTGTCCCAAATCGTGCAACGTCGCGGTGCCGAGATTTGTGTGGAAACGTCCAAACTCAAACTGATATCTGACCGAGCAGAAGTGACTTATCGACTCGTCCAGCCTGCAGTCTGTCGGGCCGTGGCTCTGGCCCAAGTGACCGTCTGCCCCGGTGCGCTTCAACACCAGCACCGCAGGGGGGTGTGTGTGTTTGGACTGACCTTTGATGTGCTCCTGACACCTTCCCTGTCAGCCCCCCCTCCCAGCAGTCTGCAGGCCGCAGCAGATGGGAAGTGTGTCCCGCTCTCCTCATTCTCTATGCGGCAGGGCTGCAGGCTGTTGCGCCAGCAGTGGGCTAGCGGGAATTAAATATGCATGGAAAAAAATGAATGGACGGAGAGCGTGGCCATTTATTCAGCTCGGGCAAGGCTCATTAACCCGATGACGGGGTAGCAGGTCACGCTGATTTCCTTACTTAAATTTAATGTTTACTGCCTGTATAACACACACACACACACACACACACACACACACACACACACACACGCACACACACACACACAAACAGCTGGTATTGCTGTCACTGTGGGGACTTCAACTCAAACCATAACTTTTCTTTTAACTCTGAACCAAAAACGGCTGAGAGGAGCCAAATTCTAACTTTAAAACCGGAGTGTTCGTTTGATTTCCTGACCTTTAACTGACCTCTACTTTAAGTTGCATCATATTTGATGCATGAATTAGCAGGAAAGCAGGAGTTTCTCAACGAGTTTGTTTGCATTGTTTTTCTGGTGCATGCAGCACACCGATACTCCACCAACGAACCTCTAAAGCTGATTATTATTCATTAAAACGAACGATTTATTTAATTTATTATATATTAGAGCCAATATTGACTATATACAACTGTATAATAACATGCATTTCCCCACCGTTCTTATGAGGACCTTATGAATGTGGGGACATTAGGTCCCCACAAATTGCTGAGTAGATGTAAGCTCTTTTAGAATCATTCAGATAATAATTGTACATAAACTTTATTTCGAGATACTGATTTAACGCATCGGAATGCATTTTATCCAAAATCATTAAAACTGAGATATCTCGGCTCCTTTCCCGAAACAAACACGAGCTCCGGAGCGCCGCTGTCACTCAGCAGGGTCTCTGAAGAGGCCAGTGAAACTGAAGTGTGATCTGTGATTAACTCTTCGTCACGGCTGGTGCTGGAGTTAAACTGTCCCCCAACGCGGGACGGCATATGGGAGACGTGCCGGACCTCCGACTGTGCGACGGGTGCCAAGGGACAGCAGCCGCCGTGGCTGAAGTTGGCCCTCTATTCATCTCTCACTGAGGAGACACCAGCATCTCTGGGGCCCACTGATGCCTCCGCCCCAAACAACACCCCCTCCACCCTCCACCCCCTCCACCCCCTCCACCGACTCCAGCGCACCAAAACAAGGCAGTGCTATACTGCTGCTGAGCCGAGCTCTGCTATCTGCACATCTGAATGGAGATGCTAATAAGGAAGCTTCAGTTCTTTAAAAGCTGAGTGGTGGCAAATAAATGGCTCATCGGTTTAATTACACCTTTAAACATTTTAAAGGGAGTTTGTTTACCTGCTTCATCGAAAGCACATTTCATTTCCCACCACGTTAAACTCAATACACGAATAGAAACGGTGTCTAAAAGGTGTTGAAATACCTTTTTATTTACTTTTGCTCCCTGAAGAGCATTTATTCACAATGTCTGTCATCTGAAGAAGGGCATCCTGACCTTTCCAGGAGACTGAATCGAGCGAATATGAGTTCATCCAGAGAACGAGGAGCTTATTTTAAGAACTGTAAGGAGAATGAAAGGGATTATATTCTATGATGACAGAGTTTACCAGTAATATGACATCAGCACATTAATGTTCTTTATGTTCATAATTGAATTTTAAAAGTGACATTTAAAGCCTTTTTGTTTTGCTCCAATGTTACTATTTTCCAAACGATTATTATATTTATAGTAATTTATTACTTTCTCACGATATTTGCACGTTAATGTTAATAATCCTTCAAAAACAGTTTGAATATTTGAAAAATATTGATTAAAATGTAAAAAAGTTCAAAGGTCTCTTTCGACCTGCATTTCATCTGCGAGCTGTTGCTGAATCTTTTGGACGGTAGTGTGTAAATGTTTCAAACACCGTCTTTGTCGTCTCACAAACGGTAACTTTACAAAAGCAGAAACACTTTTAACGGGGACACGTTATTTCAGGTCATTTTGGACCATTTATCATCAAATTCGGACACAAAAATCAATAATCTGTCAGATGCAGATTTATGTCGAAATGGGAAACAATGCAAAACTGAATATACAGTTAAAATCCTATTGATATATATTTATATAGCAGTTATGTTTATTTATGGTGAGTTGGTTACGTTTGGAGCGATTCTATTGGTCCACGTATATAAATATACATTAGATTCCTCTACGATCTGAACGTCAATATCCGACCAATACGATCCTCTAAAATAGCTTCATTTCCATTATTTTACATGAACTTCCCTTTAAAGTTCAGATCATCGTTGGTAAAGTCATCATTCTGGACATGTTTTGAGATAAATGGACAAAAACAACCCGTAAATGCATCTATAATGTAAACGTTTTCCTATAAAAGTAGGTTTTATTGATTATTTCTATTTTATAGGTGATTCTAAAGAAAGGAATCAGGGTCACCTTCCTCCAGCATTCTGTTGTGACTGTGTCTGACACGACGTCGCCTCGACGGCCGCGACGCTTCATATTATTCCACCGAACATTGTTGCCCTCATGATTCATTGCTTACCTGGAGTAAACTCAGGTGTGTGACAGGTGCGCACCACCTCTGCCTGCCTCCCACCTGTTCGTTTTACAGCTGCAAACAGGACACTCACTTTTACAGTTTATTTGAGAACACACACACACACACACACACACACACACACACACACACACACACACACACTTCACATGAATCTCTCAGCTTCTGTCTCAGTTGCACTGCTCGCCAATTCCATTGCTGAGAGTTAGGAAGTCCGACTGTCGCTGCCCGAGCTGACCACTGTTGATCTGAGGTTGTGTCTGAGGTCAGTGTGCTGCAATATAAAGACTCGGACGTCTTCTGCACCAGCTTCTGCAATTAGATAACATATCGGGAAAACCATGACCACATCAAACCCAACAGGAATGAAATGATGACCTCATTATTTAGTCGTTTAATTAGCTTCGGGGGATTTCATTCGAATGTAAATCCAAAGAAGAGTCACCTGTTTCTAATTTTGAACCATCAATCACCCGAGAACAATGTCATCCTCCAGTGTGAAAAACACAAATCCTCCTTTCTTCCAGGGCTTGCTGGAGAACTTTTTCTATTGGCTGCACCTCCAAGGGGAGGGGGTGGAGGTGGTAGGAGGGGGCACTAAAAAGGCAATCAAGGAACCTGGAAGAAGACAAGAGAGGACCAAGAGAAAGACGAGAAAGGACCTCGAGGAGCTTCTGGTCCAAGAAAGACTGAGTTAGATCACGCTTTTCCTCCTTCGGCAGCAGAAGGTCAGGGCCTGGTCCGAGGCCTGCCAGCTGGTTTTCCAGAGCTGCTCCTGCTGCTGTTTGAGCTTCTTCAGGAATGACTGCAAACACTAAACTTCTGAGCTGGTCAGATGTGAACATGCCAAAACAACTAGAGGCTTTCACACTCACCGAACATCCAAGAGTGACCTGTGGTGACCTGCGAGGCTGGATGAGCCCTGCTGGGCATCAGTACGCTCCAGAAGGACTGCGCACAGGTCAGTGTGAAAAAACGGATTCCATAGCCTTGATTAGGAGAGATATGAATTCCAATGTGCAGTTAACTATCATACAGTTATTATTATTATTATTATTATTATTATTATTATTATTATTATTATGTTATGAAGCTTAAGTGACTGTATAAAATGTTAAACTGTGTTTTTAAAGTACATTTGGACTGAACAATATGGAGAGATGTTGGATTTATCGTGATACATTATTTCTGAGTATCATCAATATTTTAGATCATCAAACAACAGCATGAATCATAAAAAGACCATGTGAGCAATTACAATTACAATTGAATTGTAATATATGTACATATGTTATGTTTTGTTTTATGGTTTTGTTTTTTTGGGGGCACATTGTTTAACTGTAACTACAACAGTAATAAGCATTAATGAATGGTTTAGCAATGTCTTGAGTAATTAACACTGATTAAAGTATTATTAGGAGTTAATTAATATTGAGTAATAAAATATTCGAGAAGCGACAGCCAATTACACTCGGTGTACCTATAACTAACAATCTGAATAACAACTAAACTACAGCGTATGGACAAAAGTATTGGGACACCTGCTCATGTAGTTTTTCTTCTAAAGTCAAGGGTACTGGCTGTCGCTTCTCGCTGGTGTGTTGGTTACGGGCTGGTGTGTTGGTTATACGAGTGTATAAGTGTAACATCATGCATTACTCAAATATTTAGTAATGATTAATAATGACAGTGTCAGTGTTGGAAATGTCAGTGTTTATTTGTTACTTTTATTGGAAAGTGTCAAACATCACTTTTAATTTCTTTTTTGTAGTTTTGTTCCTGGTTTTATCATATCATGATGTTGATTTTTTTTTATCATATCGCCCACCCTCTCAGTGTACGCCCATGCCTCCCTGGATGTCACTCTAGACAAGTGTTCTGGAGCCAACACTCCCTCTGCTCCCGAGGCTGAAGCCACGAGAGATAAAGAGCCCGAGGCCAAACAGCACCTGACCGCCCCCCAGAGGCACAGGCGAGTGGCCGCGAATGCCCGAGAAAGGCGCCGGATGCACGGGCTGAACCGGGCCTTCGATAAACTGAGGAGTGTCATTCCTTCCCTGGAGAACGAAAAGAAGCTCTCCAAGTATGATACCTTACAGATGGCGCAGATCTACATCGCCGAGCTGTCAGAGCTGCTGGAGGGCGTGGTCAGGTCGGAGTGCAGGGGCGTGAGGGACGCCAGCATCCCGGCGCAGAAAAGCCCATTTCAAGCTGAGCGGATTGTAAGGACTTGCGAGGTGGAGACGCCCCCTCTGGCTCCGGCATGCCTTGGGCGGGACACCAGTGTACCAGAAGGACGTCTGCTCATCCTGTCCACTCCCGCCACCCACTTCAGCCCAGAGAAGAAGAATGAGGTGATTGCGCTGTCCAGTGCCAGCGATGGAGAGTCGTCCCACTTCAGTGATGCTGAGGATGGTCAGTCCAGGGGCTGCTGACCTGCTGAACAGAGGCTGTGCACACTGGTACCATGGTACGGGGGGAACTCATATGATGTCTTCCAAACTGTCTGTGTTTTAGTAGACATTAACGGGACCAAATAGATACGAGTAGATGTTTAGTAGTCTATTGGGGATTAATTCTTAACTGAGGAAAAGGACAAAAACGGAAAAACAACCATCTCTTCTCCAGGCCCTGTAGCTGCACTTTATTGGCTGAACATAGCCTGATTTTGATTGACGTGAATTTTGATTTTAGACCACAGATGAATCAACTGCTATTTATGTACGTACTTTGTATTTGTGTTTCTATTAAAAACTCAAAATTGTTTAATAAAAAATAATTTAATAGTAAAAAAACGCTTTCACTGGTTTCTGAGCTGCACTTCACTCACTGACCAAACTATAATCTGACCAAGGACCACCACAGAGCAGCACTGCAGTCACACTGACATGGTGGTGGTGCTGGTGCAAGTAGATCAGACGCAGCAGTGCTGCTGGAGTGTTTAAACCCCTCAGTGTCACTGCTGGACCGAGAACAGTCCACCAATCAGAAACGTCCAGCCGACAGCATCCTGTGGGCAGCGTCCTGTGAGCACTGATGAAGGACTAGAGGACGACCAACACAAACTGAAACAGATGAGCTTCTGTCTTACATCTGACTTTACATCTACAAGGTGGAGACACTCGGTAGGAGACACTCGGTAGGACATTCAGTAGGAATATCCCAATATATTTTAGCTGAATGCTGATTTCCAGTGTATGATATATAAAATATACGATGGGATTGATATGATGTGAATAAATGAGGACACCCCATGCAATTGATTTCCCCTTTTTAATATATTTAAAGAAATGGACGTTTGGTCTTCATTTAAACAACATTAAGAGGTGGAGGCCATTTAAGTTCCTGACTTCCTCACAAGAAAATAAGAACAAACATGTTTATTAATAATATTTTGCAAATGATTTTTAAAGATATTCCTTCAGTTTTATATGTTCAGTAAATACTGCTTCCATCAGTCAATATTAAAATATTGATATATTGCCCAGCCTTACCATTACCATTACCCTGGTCAAGAAACCAGTGACTTAAGTGTATATGTTCCCAAACAGCCTCCCAGAGCTGGCATCACAAAAAGGTGACAAAAGTTCATTTCTGGATCTCGCAGTAATCCATATCGTCCATGTCCAGTTTTGCTAAGTGATCGCAGCTCCCTCCAAACGACCTAGGCGGTGGCGTGGTCCGGGCCAGGTCTTTGAAGAGGACGTTGGAGAGCGTTTGTTTAAAGTTGACGGGGATGTCGGAGGAGCTGCTGCCAGGAGCATTATGGCTGGAGTTGGTTTGATCTTGGTTGGCCTCCGTGCTGTGTTTGGTCCTGTGTCTGGCGTGAGGTTTCACTATGCTGTACAGCTCCTCAGGGTTAGGACTGTCCTGACACATTTCGGACCCCTGCCTCCAGTTGCAGTAGTCATGGTCAGGGTCTTCATCGCTAGTAGACGAGGAACTCTCCTTCATTTCCTGCTCCGGGTGCAACTTCTGCTTGGGCTGGGTTGGGCTGTAACTCAGAGTGGCAGGAAGTTCCGGAAGCTTTGGAGGTGCGGGTTTGGCCCTGGGCTTGGGATGAGGTTGTATGGTGGCATATACGACTTCTTCAGTGGTGTGGGATGGGGGTTTGCTGGTGCTTGATGGAGATGCTTGTTTGGTTTTCACTGGTGGTTTGGTGATGATTACTGGTGGTTTGGTGATGATTACTGGTGGTTTGGTGATGATTACTGGGGGTTTGAAGCTGATTGAAGGCGCTGGAGATGTGGCTACAGGAGGGGCAGGTAGGGCGAGATTCCGCCGTGGAAGTGCTGGGTAGGGCTTATCTTGTAGGCCCCTGCTTGGAGAACTATGAACACCTTTTGCAAGGTCATTTATGACTGGTCCCACTGGAGGCTGATGGGATGTAGAATCTTGAGGCTGAGAGGTAACTTTGGAAAGCAGGTCTTGTACGCTCTGGTGCATGATTGCCTCTTCAATGGCCCTGTAGATCTGAGCTGCCTGCTTGGACAGGAAAACAAAGTGACCCTCACCTGTCTGACAGCGACGGCCCGCCTCAATAGTGACCCCTTCCTGTAATGAGGCAGAAACGAAAGAGGTTATAATAGAATATATATTATTTTCTATGTAAAAACAATGTCACTTTTAGATTTAATAATAATAACTATATGTCCCCCCTCTGTCCTATTAGCTGGTTTCTCCTCCTTTGGCTGAAATAATGTCAGTGAGATGTTCCTAGAACCGTCTACCGTCTCTGACATCGACTGGAAGAACGTACATTACATTACATAACGTAAGTTGATGATGTAAGTTTATATGATCATGTCTGTAGGTTACTCTGATCCTGAGTTATGAAGCCTAGAAGAAGGATGAAACTGTCCGTGAAGTGCAGATCTCAGGTTCTAAGAGTTAATACGGATCCTACGTACCTTGATCTGCCCAAATCTGCGGAGAAATCGGTATGGCCAGTAGTACACGGTCTTCCCAGTCCTCAGGTCCAGAAGACACAAGGTCTCTTTCTCCGGAGACAGGAGGTACGATCCAGACATGCAGCATCGCACTGACGCCTCAGACTTCTGCATAGTTACCTGGAATTTACCTGCGGTTATAATGACGTTTCATGAGATCATGGCGTATGAACATCACCAAACCTACCATATTTCTGTAACATCTGGATTTATTGATTATCTGCTCCAATCGGACCATCTCAAAGTTCTGCAGAATTATTCGAGTCAACAGAACCGATGGTTAAATTAAATTCTATATCATGTTTCAGACTAATAACTCTCCCACTATTTAGATCGTTTTAACTCAGATCCTCTAAATTCCCCACCAAAAACAGAACTCCCTCGTTCTTCTCACTGGTAATCTGCTCTCAGTGGAACTGTGACGCTGACTAATGTGGTTGTTTTGAAAGTACAGCCCGTTACCCTGTTTAATTATAGACTGAAAATAAGAGCTGATACTTTTAGCTCTGTGACTCATTACTTACTCAAGTCAATGTCAGCAAAGATTTAAGTGGGTTTTTGTTTGTTTGAATTTTGGAATTTTCCAAAATTCAGTGCTGAAGATACAGCGCTTCAATAATTAGACTAATTAGAAGTTTGATTATGTAGCATTAAATTATGAACTTCCATGAAAAAAATTGAACATTTTTTTCAAGTCTTTTTATATCGTCTTCCTGTTACATACCGAACAGTTCATTTAGCATAAATTAATAATCAGACAGTGCGAACGTTAACCCTCTGTTGCCTGATTTTGCCCTCAAGCAACAAACCCCTTCTTTTCTTTAGTAAACTGTCTTTTAGCATTTTATTACATTAGCATTTAGCATTTTTACTATAATGTCCCATAATGTTTACAGGTTCAATTGAAATAATCTGTCATTCTGAGCAGACAGGACACCACCCATGTTAAAGAAGAGAGATAACACACTGATTGTGTGAAATACAACATAAATAGGGGGTTTTAACGCAACAACTGCGAAATCCCACAACTCGAACACTTTGAGGCAACATGTCGGCTTAAATAAATTGAGCAAAGTTTTGTTGAACAAGTCGAACCGTTTAAGTCGGACAGTTGAGTTAACCCCAAATCTCAACTTCCTTCCCTCGACTGAGTATTATTGACTATTATAGATGACAGCGTTACTCTCTTTGTCGGTGTGTATTGATAAAATGCCTGCTTAGAGCCACACTCGGCGGAACGTGGTAACTTACAGCCTTCAACAGTCAACCGTTCAAGAAAACAGAATCTCATACCCAGGAGAAGGTAGCCTGGGGGAATGACTACACACTGGCAGTGAACTGGGATGGACTGGCTTCCATTTACCAAATGAAACAGATTAAATCAATAATTATAAGCTGATTCAGCTAAAAAAAATCCCATTTGAATCTGGAAAATGATCCCAGATGGGAATAGTTGAGTAATATGTGGAATGTATCCAGTTGTACGTTGAGTAGAACTAATATGTTTGAGTAAGAACAGCTGAGACTAAATTGTCTCTCTTTAAAACTGGTATTGATTTCATCTCAGCAGGTCCCCATCAGAACCATATCGTCCCATTAATCAGTGACGTAAGACACAGTTTTAATAAGTTATTACGTTATTTAACTTTAAACCTTATGATCAAAGTTCATTTTTGGGGAATTTCAATATATTTTTAAGTAAGGTGTTAAGCAAACCTGACTACCTGATGTCCGTTATGGTGCACAAAATGAAGCTGTGAAGATCGTGAACTGATATAAGAGAAGCTTGACTGATGCTGTGTGAGAGAGCAACGTGTCAGTGAAGTTCTTGTGACTAATGCCTAAAAAAACATGACCCCAGCAAAGTTCTGAGAAGCCCTCTTCTTCTGCTTATGTGACACATATGCTTTCATACTGAATGTCCTCTAGATTTTGGAACATGCAAAGAACCTCCATCTCACTCACTGCACCGCAGGCAATGGAAACAGCAATGTTAAGACATATCCTCCTGCAAGACACCGATAAGAATGACGCAACAATGGTGCCAAACCAGATAATCCACCTAGAGTTCGCACTCCTGGAAACCCACCTTGTACAGTTGTGAGATATCTATAAATCCCTTCGCAGACTCATCTACATCTACAACCTTCTTTCTGAAGACCTCAGAGAGCTCTTTGGACCTGACCATGGTGATCTCACTCACTTCCACAATCAAGAGCAAACCAAACTAATGTCCGAGGGTTTATATAAGACAGGCTCCTCCAAAGCCCAACTGATGTTCTGCACCTGATTCGATTTTGGCTTCTTCATTTTACATTTATAAATATGCTGAAGACATTCATGGGGGTCCTAACTTTAACAAGACTGTATGTTAATGTTCACAATGCAACTCGAGCATGTGTAGTGAGGTCAGGGCGTTGGGTGATCACCACCCCATCTCGTCCCCCAACTTGTCCCCAACCAAAGTACTGTATGGAGCTCCATCATTCCAGAGAACACAGTTCCACTGCTCCACAGCTCAGTGCTGGGGGTCTTTATACCCTCTAGTCCAGGCCTGCTATTAGACATGGAGACAATAGAGTCATGTCTATTTAGTCCTATTCTATTGGCAGTTCTTCTCTACAGGGACTAGATTAGCTGTGTGGGCCTTTGCACATCCGTGTCAACAATAGGTGCTGCTTAAAGTAGTTGATTAGAAGTGTGCACTAATGTGATCAACAGAAGCAGACTCCGTTAGTGGAAGGCGTGGTTGGTGAAAGCAGGTGCGGCCACACCTCACCTGGACTCCAGGTGGAGTAGAGGTCGTTTTCAGACATGGACGCATCATCGTCTTTCTGCGCTCTCCTGGACTCGCTGCACCCCTCGCTCCTCTGCAAAACAGAGAGTCGGTTAGAAACGGTCTGCACGCCAATTCCTCTTTCTCATACCTGCTGTTTCTATTAAATGATATGAGTTTGCTTTGAAGAGCAGCCAAAAGTGGTCTTGTGCAAGCACCCTGGAGATGTACAGAAGAGATGTGGGTTATCAGCACTTCCTCATTCGGCAGGTTCAGTTATTGCGCAGGAACTCGGCCTAAGGCACCCTCCCCCCTCCGGTGCACTCAGAATGATTTGACCTTTACATCCTTTACATCCTTATGATGCATTATATATATATATATATACACCAATCAGTCATTACATTGTGACCACCTCCTTTTTCATACGTTGTGGTTCCGATCTTCAACGTTCAGGACCCCACAGGACAACCACAGAGCAGCTATTATGTGGGTGGTGGGTCATTCTCAGCACTGGAGTTATGCTGACACGGTGGTTGTGTGTAAGTGTGTGTTGCTCTGATACAAGCGGATCAGATCATTTGTGTTGGTCATCCTCTAGTTCTTCATCAGTGCTCACGGGACACTGGTAGGACTGGTAGGACTCCCCATTCCCGTACCTGTAACATCAGGTGAGAGTGCCGGTCGTATTCCCTTAAAGGTAAATGTGAAATGGGAAGAATCCCGAGGGATGCTGGAGTGTTCCTCTAAATTCCCCAACCTGAATAGGTATTCCTGGTTGTGCCTTCGGGTCAGATCCTTAACCCCCACTGAGTCATGCACCACTGCTCCCAGACTGACAACAACGTGCCTTTGTGGATCAGTCAGGTCTTCATTCTGGTCCTTAGTTCAACAGATTGGTCATTTCCCAGTTCACGCATGCCTGCTTAAACTAATAACAGCCGAGGTGTCAGTGAGGGGTTAAACACTCCAGCAGCACTGCTGTCTGACCCACATGTACCAGTGCAACACACACTAACACGCCTTGCAACACCAGGCCTTACACCGTCACGTCAGACGTCAGAGTCCATTCCGATTAGAAATGTCATTTCGGACCCCCTACGTCCTAACAGCTGGTGTCTCCTCCTTTGGCTGAAGTTGTTCCAGCTCCTCCATGCGGAATTTTTTCTACAGATGGTCTTACATTTTCCTCAGGCGTGACACTTCCACCACCATGCTTCACAGCTGCTATGAGGTTCTTCTCCTCAGATGCTGTGTTTGGTTCGTGTCAAACATGTCTTCTGTGTCCAAATAACTCAACCTTGGATCCATCTGTGCAAAGCACATTGTTCCAGAAGTCCTGCTCTTTGTCTAGATGTTCTCTGGAGGTGAGGTGTTTAATCACAGTCTTTACACTTTACCTGAAAGGCCAGCTGGCAGAGGGTGGTGACCCACTCGTCCTGCATGGGGTCTGCCAGTGTGTAGGTGCGCTGGGTGGTGTTCAGGTAGAAGGCGGCACAGCCTGTGGGGCAACTCTCCCCTGGGGCCGGAGTGATGCTCAGACAGTCAGCCAGCCGGACCACCCGCCTTTCGGCCTTCTTCAGCCCCGGGGGCTTACACTGGCTCCCTCCCACTCCGTCCCGCATGTCATACATCTCTATCCGACCAATTGCCATGGGAGTGGGCTCAAACAGGATCACCCAGGTCTTCCGCCAGATCCTCTACACGAAACACAAAGAGGAAGAGCAGTTAACAGTGAGATCTGGGGGGACGAGAGGCTTTACGCTTTAATTCAACAATGTACGACATCAAACAGCCCGGATCCAATTCCTCTCCATCGAGACCGGTTAAGCGCTCGAGGTGAGCAGCAGAAAGGCAGGCGGCATCGGGGAACATCCAGCTCCATCCGCTCTCACATGCATGATTCATGCCCTTTAAACGCTATCATGCAAATGGAGGCACCTCAGGTTCCTAAACAGCTGCAGCTTTTCCTGTCATCAATAATGCAGTGTGTTAATATTACCCTGATGCACAAGTTCTCAAAGAACCTCCTGAATAATTTAGCAGTAATTTAATTTCGCTGTATTTTAGCTGCGGGTTTTCAGAAAAAACCTACAACAGCCTCCCAGGCGGTGATGTTCGGAACCCTAAACAGTCATATGAAGCAATTAGAACCCCCCCATTAAAACCTTTAGTGTGTTTAACAGATACTTTACAGATTCTCCGATGATTAGAACGTCGTTACAGAGAGCTTTTGGAGGAGCCTGTCTTACTGAAACCTCCGATATTCACGGCGGCTCTTGCAAGTTTAGGATTTTCTGCACTTCTGCATAAATTTGACCTAAAACATCAGATTTATCAGATCATCAGATTATTTTCTTTCAAGTCCTAAAAGTCGACGAGGAGACCCACATCAAACAAACTGACAAAAATAATTACACAAATCATTTATTCATTAAGACAAACGACCCGAAAGTGTGTGAACCTTTAGGATCAGCAGATCATTGGAAGGAGAGATTAGAGTCAGGTGTTTCCAGTCAATAGGAGACAATCACTTCTGAGTGGTTGTGATCTTTAGAACCTGTTGGTGGAAGAGGATCATGAAGAAAGGAGGTTTCTGAGGAGCTCAGAAGAAGAACTGTTGATGCTCATCAGGCTGGAAAAGCTTGCACAACCATCTCTAAAGAGTTTGGACTCCACCGATCCGATCCACAGTTAGACCATTATTACACTCCCCAGGAGCTCCACCAACAAAGATCACGCCAAGAGCAAGGTGAGTAATAGTCCACCAGCTCACAAAGGAACCCAAGGGAATTTCTAATCAACTAACGGTCCTTCTCACATCTACCAATGTTAATTAGGTTCCTGCGTCCACCGTCATATTCCGCACGTTCTTCACTTTAACAATAAAAAACAAAAATGCATTTTCTTCTGATTTACTTTCACATTGAGAAAGGTCATAAAAAGGTCACTGATGTGAGGAAATCATTCGTCTGGACAACTCAGAAAGCACATCCAAAGTGTGAAAGCTAAAGCTAAAGTGAACCATATTAAGGGTCAACAACCATGAATTTGTAAAGTGCACACAGTGTCTCAGCAGAAGAACCACATATCAGCTGTGAATCATGGTGGTGGAAGTGTGATGGTTTGGAGCTGCTCCGCTGCAGCAGGGTGTGGAGGTCTCTCCACAATAGAAACCACTATGAGATCTTTATGGTATCAGAGGGGGTTTGAGGAGAACGGAAGAGCGTCTGTATAAAGACTGACGCTGAAACATCACAGAGCTGAAAGAATTCCGCATGGAGGAGTGGGAACGTCGTTCTTCCAGATTATTTCTGTGCTTTTTTAAAAGATCTTTAAATGCATTTCTAAAGTTGGTAGGACTAGCTTTTCTCTCATATACATTGAACAACTAAAGCTGAAGCAGAGATGGACCATGCAACATGACAATGACCCCAAACATTCCCTATTGTATATTGTACATATGGTTCTTTAAATACCATAGAAAGAACAGATTCACATTGTATTAGAAAGTGAAGAATTGCAAAATTGGAGACACGAGGCTTTTGTGAGAGAGTGCAGTGTGTATATACCGTCATGCGGTGCCAAAACCTCGTTTCTCCATTTTTGCAATTTTTTTCACTTTTTTATAATAAAAGAACCAATAACAATGCTCCAAAACGAATGATCTATCTAATTATCTACGTTCCTTTCTTTGATTATATAACATGTGCAATAAAACCCAAAAGCAACTTTCTTTTTATCTCCAATTTACCAACAAACTCATGACAAGCTCTTAAATTAAATCATATACTCACTTTTCCAAATTTCACCACCTGCAAAAACAGGGAGCCTTCTTTCGCCACCACATCCATACTCCACGTCCTTCAGCTCCAGTCCTCACACACACACACTCAAGAGAGTGACAGAAGGAGGGGAACTTCGCTCTGCATCATGAAGAAGTGACCAAAAAAGTTTGCTTGAGTTTCCGCTAGACTAATAATGCACAAGCATTGCGTCAGAGCACACCGCATCCGTTCTTGATACTCAGCTCGGTCGAGAACACTTCATCACAGACACTAACACAGCTCTCTGTGCTTCAGCTACAGGGGAGGTGAAGGGAAAGCATCCTGCACTGACCAACACAGTTTAATGGATGACCTGGTCAATGACAAAGTGTAATATTCATCTGAAACAGCAACCGCGGAACACTGCTGCCCGTCTGCAATCAACCAACCAACCTCATTCTGGAGTACACTGAGGATGACCCTGCAGGGCGGCCGAGAATTGACCTTCCAAAGGGATTTAAATCATAAAATTAATAAATATGATAAATAAATAGGATGAATTAAGTGCAAGAAAACAAATTCACATTTAAAAGGATCATATAATTCTGAAATCAATATGTTTGATATAAAAGGGATAAATATAAAGTAGGAAAGTCTTGTGGTTCAGGTTAGACTTACGAGGTCCTTTGTGGAGGTCATTCGTGCACACACACAAAAGTCGATTTCTGACACGGCTCTTTAGTGTCACATTCGTACAAACTCCTCTTGAGACCAGACTGTTTTCACTGTTTCACATCAAAGAACAATGTAACGATGGCCAGCAGCTACTTCTCGGTAAAATAACAGAGAAAGAGGCAGGACTGAACATCTGAACATCTGTTGGTGTTACTCTTTAATTATTTGTTGTGGTCATTTAATTTGTATAATAAGAAAGATCATTCATGACAGTCCAGGATTAAAGATCAGCAGCAGTGTAGTTACTGAAACTGTATCAGAAACAGTTTCTTATTAAGGTGGTGCGTTTGTGTTGTTTTCCACACTGTACACATATGTGAAGACTATCTCTCCAAATCTGCCCACAAACATACCTAAAATAACTTCAGTCCAGTGATCTCAACTTATTTTGTAGTTCATGGTCTGATTGTTGCATTGAGGAAAGAAAACAGTCCAATTTACTCTTTACGTTTTAATGATTTTTAATGACAATTATCTTCAGCTACAGACTTTTATAACCAACAAATAAAATATATAAAATATCAACATTTTCAGAAATACTTGCTCAAACTCTGGACACAAGAAGGGAAAACACCAACAAAAAAACAGCTTCTAAAACAAAACTGTACAGCAGCAAAGTCCAAACTCTTAAAAATCCATGGAGCTGTTGGCCAAGCAGTCTCTGCGGCTGATGTTGGCCACTTGCCTGGTCTGCATGGTCTCCAGCTTGGGACAGTCGGTGATACGATGCCCCAAACCACCACAGAACGCACAGCCTCTCTCGCCTTGATGGAGAAAACGAGAAAACATCAGCTTTTATTGGGCAGTTTTTGGAACAACTCTGTCACTGGACAGTGAAGAAATGGAGCGTAAGAGTTTAAGTGTCCTAAAACTAATTTCGTAATATATTTTGTTGTGTTTATCTTCTACAGAGCAGCACTGCTTCCCTAAGCCTCAGCCATGGTCCAAAAACATCTCATTAACCTTCAGGTCAATTTCACCAACAAACTTAGAAAGGTATTTACAGGAGAGGGTCACACAAGACAGATTGTTATTTTCTCCTTAAATTTGTCCAAATTGTTCTGATCCTGAGTTCTAAAGCCCAGCAAATGACATGTAGCTCCTCACCTCCGATGTCCAGCATGGCTTCGTCCCCGGTCTGAAGGACCTGCAGTGGCAGTGGAACTTTCTGCTTAGCTTCAACCAACAAGGCCCTCAGATCCATCAGCACTGACTCTTCTGCAATGGGAAGAGGACACGACAGATAAGCAGTCACGTACTACACTGTGGAAGACAGCTTAGCCTACTAAGACTACACTGACATTCCACACGTCATGGGACATCAATATGAAGTGGTGTTACCTCAGAGGATGGCCCTGAAATGCCCACAGCTGTGAGGAGTTACCGTGTGAGTGAGGTTGAACACTGGCCAGCTCATGGCAGAGAGGGGTGGAGTTTGAGCGAGGCATGATGGTGGACGCCAGATGGATGGGACATTCCATTTCATTTCTGATGTTGTCTTTAACATCTCTATCCACAGAACCACGTGTGCAGGAGCACGTCACAAGATCAGTTCTGGACTTGGGCCCTGTATTGTCCTGCTGAATTTCCCATTATTGTGGTGGTCCATGAACCAGGCAGTGAAACATGACGTGTTTAAGCACCTGTGGGCAGCCACTGCACTGTCCACTGTGGGTGGTAATGCCTTTTATGACATGTTCCCGGTCCTCTCAGCACCGTGGATCGAGGGACGTTAAATATCCGTACAACTTCCGTACTAATTCACGGCTCCTTGCCAGGAGCACAACGTCCAGTGTTGAACCTCACTCACAGGATAACATCTCACGACTTATACAGGTGTGGACATTCCCAACCCGTCCCCTGAGGGTACGTGCCTTCAGATCCATACCCATATCACATGACCTGTCATGACAGTGTTCCATATAAAGAAAAGGGTGCAGTGCGGTGAAGTGTTGAGTGTTTCAACAGCAGCGTTTAAGAATCTGAAGAACCGCTGACGGCTATCAGAAGAAAGTGGCCTCTATGCTGCTTCCTTCAAATGCACTTTTATTCTTACCGCATCCTTTGTTGATGAAAGTCGTGGCTACTCCAGTTTTGCCCGACCGACCCGTCCTACCAATTCTGTGGACTGAGGAGCAGACAGACAAACACACGCGTGAAAACCACAAGTGACAAAAGAATCAACCGTCAGTCATCAAAACTGTGATTCCAACTCTTACCGTAGTTCTCAATTTCCTCAGGCATGTCGTAGTTTATCACGTGCTGGATAGCAGGGAAATCCAAACCCTTGGACGCTACATCAGTGGCCACCAAAACGTCCTTCTTCTCCTCCTTGAAGGCCTCAATAGCTTTCGTTCGCTCCTCCTGGTCTGAAAAACAGCAAGGAGTTTCCAGAAGTCAGATGAAACATCTCAGAGGAAATATGACTAATAACTCATGTCTCGGTATGTTTGAGAGAAATGATGATACGATTTGATGAAATCAGAGTAAAATGTTACAGTATCAGTGTTTATCTGTAACGGCAGAAACACAGCCTGCTGTTTATTTAATTAACCTTTAATAAGAACGTTTATACAACATAATCTGAATTAATCTGTGCTCTGTAGAGTGTCGTTCCTCTGGAAAACAGAGCATTTCCACACCAATGACCCACGGCGTGAGCGATATTATGATGCGGTCATTTTTCATCTCCTACGAAATAATTGTGATTTTATATTCACAGCATTTAAGCTTTTAGTTTCAGTGAGACTGTGATTAATAATCTCTTCAAATATGATCTATATTTTTGTATGTTGAGATTCTGGATTTCTAGTTTTCATGATCTATAAGCCAAACTGATCAACAGCAAATCAGGTCTGAAATGTTATGAATATAAAATATGACAGTTTACATTTTTGAATGAAACTGTGATCAGAAATGAGCTTTATAACAATATTTTAGTTTTCTGAGACGAATGTCTCAATATATCTCAATTTCCCCTCTATATAAAGCAACCTTGGATATTAGAAAGGCACTATATAAACTCAAATTATTATTATTATTATTATTATTATTATTATTATTAACACAGAAAACAAAGAAGCCTCAGGGTAACTTTAATTTTAGACATTTTAATTATCAACGCTGGGAGGCTTTATACTCCTCTTGTACACGCCTGGCTATTAGACATGGAGACAATAGGGACATATTTGTTTATCTGCTCCAGAGAGTCCCGTTCTATTGGCAGTTCTTCTCTACAGGGACTAGACAAGCTATGTGCATTTGCACAACTGTGTCAGCAAGTGATGGTTCTTAAACTAGCTGAATGCATTCAGTAGACGGGTCTCCATATTTGGATACATTTTCAAACTTGTGTAAGATTAGTTTTCCAGTACCTTTGCCGCCGTGAATAGCCACCGCCTCCACACCTTTCAGAAGCAGATACTCATGTATGGCATCCACATCTGCTTTCTTCTCAGCAAATATTAATACCTGGAAGTGAAAGAAATCAGGAGGCAAGTAAAGAAGTGTAAGTGTCTATACAGAGGTCCTTCCTTTTTCATAGAAACTCTCAAACCACTCTCAAAATAGAATTTTACCCTTTGAGATATGATTTCTAATAGCTCAGCAGCAGTGAAGTTCCTGACACTGTATCAGGAACACGTTTGTCTTAAACACAGTGAAGTGATGCTACTTACTGGAGGTGGTGTTTTCTGCAAGCACTCCAGAAGATATACCATTTTAGCTTCCTCTTTCACATACTCCACTTCCTGTGGAAAAACAAACATGAACGCATCACCATTTCTAACTAAACACCAGTTGACGAATATCTCTGGACCAGCTTCTGCCTCAAAGCACACAATGAGCTTTAACTGGGTTCCTGCGGCGTCACTCAGCGGGACCCACATTATTCAGGTCAGATCAAGTGTGTCAGATGGATTAGTACTTTGGTCCTCCAGGACTGACCTTGTTCTATTTTATTAATTATATATCACTGCTGTTCTGAGACAAAAAAGATCTATATATACACACACACGTCTCTTTAGATGTCCTGTGGTATCTGGTAACAAGACTAACGTTACAGTAGATCAGTAGGTTGGACCTCTATGAGGAGAGGTGGACCTCATCACTGAGCCTTGGACTCCATGACCCTGTCGCTGGTTCACTGGTTGTCCTTCCTAGAAGCATTTGTGGTAGGTACTGACCACTGCATACTGAAAACACCCCACAAGACCTGCTTGATGCTTTGGAGTCTGGATGTTATGAACTTACTACCAAGGTGGTAAACATGCAACATGAAACATGCAAGTTTCCTCATTTTTATATAAACACACACACACACACACACACACACACACACACACACACACACACACACACACACACACACACACACACACACACAGGTTTTACCTGAATGACGTCCAAGCTTGCAGCTCCAGCTCGTCCCACATTGATGGTGATGGGCTTGACCAGTGCACTTTTAGCGAAGTTCTGAATCTTCTTGGGCATGGTGGCACTGAAGAGCAGTGTCTGTCTCTGGCCCTAAAACACAAATGCAGAACATCAACATTTAAACTTCAAGCTCCTACCACATATTTTCATGAACAAAGACAAAGCACCTTCTTCTGATTTTCTACCTTAAAGTACGAGAAGATGGTCCTAATGTCCTCCTCGAAGCCCATGTCAATCATCCTGTCAGCCTCGTCCAGAGCCAGGTAACGGCAGATGCCCAAACTCACCATCTTCTTCTTCAGCAGGTCCATCAGCCGGCCTGGGGTGGCCACCATCATGTGCACCCCGCTGCAGAACACAACGCCACACAGGGTTCGTGTGGGCATTTACAACCCAATCTGGCTTTCATATTTAGGCCTGAGCTTGTTGTGCCCTCTTTGTGGTGTCAGACAACAAATATACACCATGTGTTAAACAAACCCACTTCCCCTGAATGCTTCTACCAAACGCACATCATCTGCGTTGCCTCACGTTAAACCTCCACTTTGCACAACTGAGGCTTCTCAGAAAATTACATTTAGAAGTACTTCTCTTCACCACTCTACTCCACCTTTCCATTTGAGACCTGGGTACGTTTTAGGGGAGACAAGCAGGGACTCAACTTGACGTGTGAACCTTACACAGCTCTGTTTGGTCAGAGAGAATGGTCAGTCTGCGTGCCGTACTAGCTCCAGCTCGACAGCTGTGCTGGGTGATACAGTGACGGCCTGAGCAGGGACTCCTTCTTTTATGGACTGGTCTGCTGTGGCAGTGGTATTTTGATGGAAGACAGGTACTGGAGCTGTCCTGGGAAGCTCCTTGGACCCAGTGCAGGTGGTGGGTGATAGAAGGATGTTCGCCAAACTGGTATCAACGGTGGAGAACGACTCGCAGCGCATTCACGAGAATCCGGCAGCACTGGTCCGCTCCTTCAGTGACCGGCTGTTTCACCCTCGGTGTGAAGGAGTGGCATCGCAGGTCCTTCCTCTCTGCTGCTCTTACACTGTACAACCAACACTGCTCTCAGCAGACCACGGACACACACGCTGAACTCCACACACTACTGGAGTTCTTCAATGTAGCAGAACAATGTGCATTATTGCATCGTGCAGATTATTATTATGTAAATAATCTGTAAACAATGTTCTTTAGTGCTTACTGACTTTAATTATTCATGTTTATATTGTACTACACCGCTTACTTATCTGCTTCCAGTACTGACTGTGAATTTCCCCCACAACAAAGATTATCTTATCTGTGTTTATGCTGTTTAGATAACTGCGTCGTGAAGCTGCTGATTGAACACCACGATTAGATCCTAACAGACTCATAAACTCACATTAACTCACAGTTTTACACACCAACGTTTCACTTTCTTCATAGACAAACTGACTGGAAGTGTGTTTATAAAACTCAGACACAGAAGGGAATATGTGTGACTGTGTGTGTGTGTGTGTGTGTGTGTGTGTGTGTGTGTGTGTGTGTGTGTGTGTGTATACATACATATTTCATTTGTATATAAAGTTCCAGTGAATTCCAGCTAAACATACTGTCCTAAACTGATCTGAGAGCAGAATAATGCCTCTGAAGACACACACTTACTGCTTTACCACTTCCATCTGCTCTTTGACTGACATTCCTCCGATACACAGAGCACAGCGCAACTGCGGTGCACCTTCATCTTCCAGCAGCTTGCAGTAGTACTCGATGATGCCATGGGTCTGTCTCGCCAGCTCCCTCTGCAGGAGAGGCACAGCAATAATCATCACCACCAGTGAACACATACCTCTGTGTGTGTGTGTGTGTGTGTGTGTGTATGTTGATATGCTCACAGAAGGACAGATGATGAGTCCATAAGGCCCCTCCCACTTGCAGAAGGGCAGTCGTTTCTCCTGCTCCAGACAGAACATGATGATGGGCAGAGTGAAGACCAGGGTTTTTCCCGACCCTGTGAACGCAATGCCAATCATGTCTCTCCCGGAGAGGCTACAGAGAAGCAGAAATCATGAAGGATTTACAGAAAACATGCAGGCAGTTACTCTTCAGATCAGACGAGCAGAACAGAGACCCCGTCCTCTGCACCGGGGGATGGATTTTCACCGAACTTACATGGTCGGGATTCCTTGGATCTGAATGGGTGTTGGATGGACGATTCCCTTCTTCTTCAGGCCTTTAAGAACAGCTACAAACAAAGAGAGTTCAGTGGAAATCCAATGTGTAAGACTTTCATTTATAAACATTTAATTTTATTCGTTTTATTTTATTTATGCACATTTACTTTGGTTTGTTTGTACCTCTCTATCCATCTATAACTCACTCTCCATCCATCCATCCATCCATCCATCCATCCCACTGTATCTCTCTTTCTATCCATCCATCCATCGTTTTATGCTGAAATCTTATTAAGTGGTTTTAATTTTACCTTCATTATTAAATCCTCTTCTTTTAATAAGTCATTTATTGAAGCTGACGTTAAGGTTACTTTATGTAGTTCTTTCATTTATTTCACTTTATTGACTGATAGGACAGTCAGTTTTCAGTTACCTTGAGGGAACTTCATCTCCCTGAAGCTTTTAATGGGCACAGGGATGTCATCGCCCTCCACCAGGATGTGGTATTTCTTCCTCACCCGCTCATGCCTCCCTTTCGACATGTTTAATATGTATCGAGGAGCCTTCCAGCTTAAGTTGGTGAGAAGAAAAATAGTCAACCTCTGTTCTGTCATAACAGCATTATTACTGATCACTGCTGAGTCACAGGACCTTCAGTCATGTGAGAAATAGGACGCCACTAGACAACATGTGTCTTTGACTAAAATAATGTGAGGACATTTGATCTTAAGGGATGGAGGTGATGTAGCTCAGGATGCTGCCTGTGGTGTAGAGACGCAGGGATGGGAACGGGATGCAGAAGGCTTTACCTGGTCTTAATGGGGTCTTCATAGGTGATACCTTTGGCCATTTCCTTCACAGACACTAAAGCTGGAACAGACGACAGACAGACTTATTTCAACACCGAATTCGGTTCATAGAACGTAAAAAAGGTTAGGGTGGTGTAATGCTACCTGTGATTTTACATAACTATATAATAGACCTATCCAGATCTGTCCATGACTGAAAATATGTGGACGCTATTGGACGCTCTATCAACACTCCACCTTACCACACCATCTGCAGAACTGAGTGAGAACATTCAAGCTGTATGAGATGGGATCATCACTGACACCATTAGGAACCTCTTACACTTTCCATGCAGAGACGTCATGGTTATGCTAAACCCGACTGTCCTGAGAGACAACGCGTCTTCTGTATGAGATCAATAAATATTGATCAGATCAGATACAGTTATCATCAGTTATTGATCCTGATCACCTTCATCTTCATTCACTACAGAACTGCAGTCCCACACGTCCTTCTGGGAGAAACTATTAAATGACGAATGTAGTAACTCTGAAACTGGATCTGATGACTTTAAGGTTCTGAAAATCTAATGAAGGTGGGCAAATTGTTATTACTTAGTAACGGTGATGTACTTACCTCTGCCTTCAGCCACACTCTCCAGAATCTTCTCCTCCTCTTTCAGCTGCTTCTCCTTTGCAGACTCCTTACGAGCTATCAAAATAAAAGAGTAGCTTTAGGAAAACATCCAAAGAACAGAACTAAACAAAATAAAAGGAGAAATGTGTCCATTTATCAGTAGAACGTCAGGTGTTGATTATACCCTCTGCTTTCTCCTTGAGGTACTGGTGCTGGTCCAGCAGGCTGACGTTGGAGCGTGGCCCAAGACCCTCATCTTCATCCTTCTGTTCTCCTCCACTGTCCTTCTGCTCCTCCTTGGTCAAACCCTTCCCTCGCAGGCGCATCATTTTCTGCAACTATGGGCCCAAACACACATTTCAGAGTGTATTACCTTAGCAACCTAATTTCATGCCATACTAACACCTTAGCAACCAATGCACATACGACCAACACCTTTGCAATCAACACCTATTCTTTAGCAATACCTTATCAACCACCTAGTAACACCTTAGCAACCACTACATATACCACATACATCTTAAAATGAAACTGAAAACGTTCAACAGGTCATTGGGAAAAACAGAATTATCTCTAATTTCTTGTTAAATGAAGAACATTTAAAAATAAGAGCATTTTCTGTCCAACTATCCAACAACTGATGACCTCGCAACAAACACAAAATATTAAAATGAAATGGAGAATAGAAACAAAACCACACTAACACCAGTACTTACCATCTGCTGTTTTTTATCTTAACAGGAACATAGTTACAATCATCATCATCTGACGGCTCCGATCCCGACTTCTCCCCGGAGTAATTCCTCTAGAACACAAGAGATAAAAATGAGGTCTTTGTTGAGCACTGATTGGAGCTGGATGTGCACCTGCTCACCCAGTGTTTCTTCTGAAATAACTGGGATTTAAATTGGAGTCCAACACTCATTACTGAAACATCAGCCTCTGAAGACTTTATAACATAACTTAAAAATGCAATAATATATATTATTAATGTACAATAATATAAATTCATTTTTAACAACTAAATAAGTTAACATCCTACATTCATAAAACTATCCTGTGGAAGTTTGTCAATACAGTCGTAGCCAAATGTTTTGAGAATGGCACAGATTTTGGTTTTGCGCAAAGTCTGTGACCTTAGTGGTTTTAGAACCTCTTGTCAGATGTTTATGCACTATGGGATTGGATTGAACGCTATGTCTTTAACGGGATTCAGATCCTGGAGTTTCTACAATGCTTTGTTCAATGTAGTGCCCTTTTGCCTTGTGATACGATACTTTCATGCTGGAAAACCACTTCAAAATTGCTGATCGCTGGGAGAAGTTGCTCTTGGAGGTTTTTATAACAGTCCTTTCCACTGGATGAAAAGCAACCGCACACATGATGGTCTCAGGACGTTGTTGGCATGACAAAGGACTCACGGTAGCCTCACCTTTAATTCTCCAATCATTTTTCCAGATGTTCCAAACAGTCTGAAGGAGCTTCATCAGACTAAGGATATTCTTTACAATCCCTATAATTCCTGCAGAAGGTCAGTCTGTCCTTGATGTTTTTATCTTGAGGCGGTTTCTTGCTGCCATTCTCACACCAAGCCATCGTGCAAAAGCCTCCGTCTCACTGTGCATTCAGAAGGACTTGCTCCTGCCCTCTGCCATTCCTGAGCTCTACACTGGTGCTGACCCGATCTCATAGCTGCATCCTCTTTACGAGACGGTCCTAACGCCTGCTTGACTTTCTTGGATGCTCTGAAGCACTCTTAACTGCAGCTGAACCTCTCCTCGAAGTTGTTGATTGATAATTGGTTGAAAATGGCTGTGAAACCAGTTAAATGCGATGGATGAAACCATGGTTAACAGAAGAAAACTTAAAGCACCACAACCCCTTTAAAGCAACCAGCGTGACCAGCCATTAAATCAGACGAGCTTTGAGTCAAACAGCTGTTAAATCAGACGAAATTTAAGTCAAACAGCCGTTAAATCAGACGAACTTAAGTCAAATACGTTAACCGGACGACGCTAAACCGTTAGCCAGAGGCCATGCAAAGCCACCTTCCTCTGTCGCGTTTCTGCCTCCATGTTTCAGAGTCGCCGCGAATCTGATCTAAAGACTGAAACTGTTGATTTAAACTGGGTTAAACTACAAAATTGTTAAACTGGAGCGTTTGTTTACACTAACAGCGGAAGTGTTTCGCCGAATCTTCCGCAGACCAAGCAGATCTGCAAGACGCGGATCGATCCAAATATCGATAATATCGATACCAAACCGGCATTGATCTATGTTCGCATACAGATCGATACTGAGCGTTTTTCTTCGCAACTGAGGCGCGCGTGCAGCTACCTCCTCGTTATGCAGCACGGAACTGCGCACCGCCACCTACAACTTCACGCCGGCCTGAAGCGGCGCCAGCCAATCAGCCATGCAGGTAGACTCAGCCTGGCCCGCCCACTCAGCCTGGCCCGCCAATCAGCGATCTCCTCGAGTCGACACGTACGAAGAGAGACACCGCCGGAGAACTGAGCGGTTCAATTTAAGTTTGCTTCATTACTGTTCTTTTAACAATGAAAACAGTGGAAGCAAAACATACTCTGAATGAAAATTACTTAATGTAGAAGGAAGATGTGTAGATTCAAATACGTCTCTGTTCTGACCGTTCCTTTCCAGCATTGAACTTCCTATAGATGTACTTCCGCAGGTCCACCTAAAGGTGAAGAGGTCATTGTAGATGACCCTTATTTACCCATAAACAAGGTCAACTATTGAAACAGTCATATTAGTGCAGTTCCTCACCTCATGTTGAACGGAGCCATCAACCGGACCACATACTGCCGAATCTTTGGAGTTTCTGTCTTGGTATTTTAGACGGACTAAAGGTTGGGAGTATTTCTACAAAAAGAGAACAACACAGATATAGCAGTAAATAATCGAGTAAAGTACATACAGCCCATCACCGGTGCCCAGCCGGCGACACACACACGCGCACACGCGCACACGCACACACACACGCACGCACGCACACACACACACAACACACGCACACACACACACACTAAGGCACCCTAGAGTCACCACCCCACCTATCATGCATGTCTTTGAGTGACGCCACACAAAAGGCTGAGTGACGTCACAATAATAAGGCTGAGTGACATCACTTGACAAATATGACAAACTCTCCCATAGGAATGCATTGAAAAGTGTCCAGAAATTTATCCATCTGTCTCTGATGTTGTCATCAGACTGATAAAACTCCACTTGAACCTCACATGTTTGCACATAACAACAGAAACAAGACAATAAATACCAATGTAACAACAAAACCACAGCGTAAACAAGTGGAAATAACAACAACAGGAGAAGTAATTTAGATAGATTCGGCAGAGCACTTCCACTGTTCGTGTAAACACACAGCTCCCAGTTTAACAATTTTAGCCCAGTTTAACCCAGTTGAAATCAACATATTCAGTCTTTAGATCAGATTCAGTGGATCCAGCATGGAAACTAATGGAAGAGGAAGGTGAGAAACAGAACAGCTTCATCGCCTGATTTAACGGCCGTTTGACTCAAAGCTCGCCTGATTTAAATTCTGCCAGTCACGCTGGTTGCTTTAAAGTGTGTCAGGTGTTGCGTAGGTTTTCTTCTGTTAACCATGGTTTCATCCATCGCATTAAACTGGTTTCACAGCCATTTATCAATTATTTTACACACACACACACACACACACCCACACACACCAATGAAAACATGCTGATCACTCTTCACTCTCTAGTTTACTATTTACACAATAATTCACACAGTAATTACATAATAATTATAATTACACCATTAGGTTCATTAATTACATTTCATAGTTCATAATTAATTCATTCATTCATAATTACATTCATTAGGTTCTGTTGTGATGTTAGCGTTCTACACATTCTTCCTCCATGAATAAGACAAAGGAGCAGCTAGACTTTGAAGAAGAGGAGAAAACGGACCACCTGGATTTCCTCAATCGTCTGCATGTGGGACGGCATGTCTGTGGTGATGTGGTCACTGTAAGTGGTGAGGTTAAATTCAAAAGCCCAAAAAGGTCGTCCTGTGAATCCAGGAATATTTCAGGTGGGACACTTTCTCTGCAGCGTTTGAAACTTCTGTTTCTCTGCATCTTTATCAGGAAGGTTCACTGAGTTTTATTTATCATTGGCAGAATTTTGTTCACAAGCGGCAACTGGAGGTGCTCTAAAAAGACTGAGCTGGACATCCCAACTGCGACCACACATAATGGAGCTCTGCTCAGGTACTACTCCACACCGAGGTTATCGGAATCAGAGAATATAGGACCCTTCTGACCGTGCCTAAATATTCAAAGACTTAATGACCCATGAGTTCTGCTGCAGCTTCTAGAGGTATGCCTATTCCTCAGAGATCCTGCATCAGCACCTGGCAAGAAGGAATGATCATGGAGCGTGGTCACTGAGAGCGTGAACTTTAAATTTCAACCAAACCATCAGCTGATTTAAAATGAGTAGAAGAATGAACAACAAAGGTAAGTACTGGAACTGAACAGTGTGATATTTACTATTTTTTATTGTGATATTTTATTTTATTGTGTTAATTATATATATATATATATTTATGACTATTGCTGTGTGTGTGTGTATGTGTGTGTGTGTGTGTCTGTACACTGTGTCCTAAGTATGTTTAAGCCACAAGCTCATATACTTGTTTTATATTCTTGTCCATTTTGTCTCTCTTTCACTGAGTTAAAAAGAGAGTAAAGACACTTCACAAAATCAAATGTCCTTGTGTCTCTGCTTCAGGCTCGCTGATGAGACGCAGCACTATGCCCTGTATGAGCGAGCGTTCACCTACCTCCTAGAACATTTTGAGGAGGTTGTAGATGTGGCAGAGGATTTTAAGGAACTCAGTCTGAAGGAAGTGAGCAGCATCTTGGAGAACGATAAGCTGAACGTGAAGCAGGAGGAGACAGTGTTTAGCTGTAATGAAATGGGCTAAACGCGTCAGAAACGCCGCCCAGAGAACTTCCAACACTACTGTCGTATAGGTGTTAAGCCAGCTTCAACTCAGCAAACATTGAATTTCAAATGGAATTCAGAGGATACTGAGCGAAGTTTACACCCCACACAGACACTGTGCACATTATTGAATTCTACTAGTTCACTGAGGATTCGCTTGAGAGCTGTTTTCTGTAACCGCCCTCTTTGAAATGTGATATGCATTAGTTTGAATTTGATTAGTATCTAGAATGTAGGGAGTATGGACGGAGTGAAAGCACTGGTTCCCATAGCAGCCAGACTGCTGCTGTGTCATTTTAACTGCAAAGGAATGAGGGAAAGAACATGATTATCTATCACTACGAACTTGTGCTGTGTGTTCTGTGATTAGGGTTCGGCTGGGCCTGATTCAACCTTTACTATCTCCAAAAGAACATATGGAGAAACCCATTTGACGTCCAAGTGAAGTGTCAGCCCATCATTAAAATGTCTGTAAGATCTTGCTCAACATCGCCTAGGAACCGTGTGTCGGCACTAGTATCCAGAGTCCACCAATCCTCGGCCCAAATAATGCATCAAATCATGCTGCTCTGTGAGAACGTAATACAGGAACAGGAACTTGCACTGATAAACACCAGGTCTATACTCCAAAGGTTAATCTGCCAAGATATTGACTGATCAAGCAGAAGGGAACCGCTAGAGAGTATCATGGTTCAGTGGTCCTGATGGATTTTTGTACCATTGGGGCTTGAACTGCTAACAGCCAGCAGTGTACAAAAGTTCAATCTCATCACAAAGACCTGGCACCCAGTGGAGCCCATGCCTAGGCCCTCTTACTGCTTCGGTGTCGCTGTGCTGATGGACTTCATCTATGTTAAGTGGGTGGCAGCAGTTACACCAGGACTCAGAGAGGTCAAAGAGGCCGCATGACCCAACAATCAGTGGACCATACTACCACACATGCATAACCACAGGAGAGGGACGAGTGCTGTCACCTTCAACAACAAGGTAAATACAAACTGTGGAGCTTCAACATCACATTGTAGTGTTTAGAATTTGTCTTCATTCTGGGTTTCATAACTTGCTGTTTTCTCCAGATCTACATCTTTGGAGGCTACAATGACAGCGGTCTTGTGGTCACGGCCGAGTACTTTGACCCAGATACCAACCAGTGGACTTCTATCAGGGACATGAGCACCGACAGTACCTGAGAGTATTGCTTTAGGTCAGCTATCACATATAGTAAGTTCTCACTATTTCCATAAAGCAGAACTATGAAATGGACACCCCAAACCTTCTCTACTGAAATATTTACAATGTTTTACAGTTACTTTACAATGAATTCTACTAAAGGAAATCCATCCGTGTGTTTTTCCTGAAGAAATCTCCTATGTGCTGAACCTTTTCCTTGCTCTAAAGATCAGGTTTTGTCTGGAATAATGAGGAATTATTTTGGTCCAAGCATGTTTTAAATGATGAACTACTATATAGTGTCCAAACAGCTAAGAAATGATTCAGTAACTACTGTCAGTCTTTCAGGAAGTTCTATTGATGATTTGATAACTACAGTAAATGATTCAAATGCTCCTGTGTAGCTCCTGTTTGCGATGACAGAGGATGCTGTGTGTCTGTTAGTTTCCGGACAGGCTGCTCATTAAATCAAAGGCTACAAATGTCATGAGGGGCCTGAAAGCCTTTAATGGACGGTGTGGACATTAATGCGGTCAAACGTTTCTATAATATAGACTATAACTCCTGCTTTTCTGTGAATAGGTCGGAGGACATAATATGTCACACAGACAGAAGCTGGACACTGTTGAGTTCTACGATCCATACCGTGACTCCTGGACACCTGTGTCCCCATGAACCACTGTCATTGCAATTTTGTCTTGAGGTAAGACGTCCAACTCTGCTAATTAAATCACTTTACTTTATCATTTCTTATATCAATGTGGAACCAATAATAATGTACTGTTTTGCTCTTCATCATTCTCTTCTCTCCTTTCATTCTGATCCTCCAGGTCCTGAATGGCTACTGTTCGCTAGAAGCTGTGATGGTTTTGACCCAGCACCTGTTAGTACTATGACTGAGTACCTCGACACATGGTATGAATATCAGTCCATGAACGGAGCAGAAATTTCTGATGAACTGCTTAACTCTAAAGGCCACTCACACACTGACAAAATAATGGAAATAGAAATCAGTTCTTTTTATCACTGCTTACCAACGCTTGACAACATCCAGACGAATGTAGTTTATAGAGTTGTGTAGTTTATAGTTTAGTGTATCTTTATACTGTTATTGGTAATTAAACCAACGGTTCAGGTTGTGTCAGCAGTGTCATATGTGGAAGAGTGGATGTATGTGATGGCTGTATTTCAGTCAAAGCTGCTGCTGGATTAAAGAAATGTCTCTTTTGTGCCTCCTTTGCAGGTTTGAGACCTACACTTAAATATTACGCACTGTGTGAGTTATTGTAAAATATCCGGGCGCCCCAACATGTCTGAAATACTACAGAGAAACTAATGCTCACAACAGTTGAAGGTGAGTGAATTTAACATGCTGATCACTCTTCACTGATCTTCACTCTCTAGTTTACTGTTTAAATTGAGCTCTGGTTCATTTGGGTCTTGATGTGGTTGTTTGGGCAGAAAGAAAAACAACTACACCGAGACCCTTTATATAGATGGTCTTGGTGACATTTGCAAATAGCGCCACTCAACAGCTTGAATTGTGTACAATGGTACAGTTCAGAAAGTGAGCCTCCTAAACTGTATTTACACACACACACACACACACACACACACACAGATGAAGTAACTCTGTTTCACATTTTCATTGGTTCTTCCCCCACAGTTTGAGCTTCTGCACTGAACTGGAAGATACTGCAGGACTGAGCATCATTTTCATACAGATTTCATTACAATAAAGAACTGATTGGAATGACAGATGTCTTCTGGACGTTTTTTATCTCTGAATCTTTATCTCTAAAGTGTCTCTGTCAACATTCTGGTTTTGGACATTTGTGAGTGACCTGATACAGGAGCATGCATGTGTTTGTGGGTTAATCAAAGGACTGTCTAAAAGTGGAACAGATCAGATCATGCTTTATTAGTCCCGGGCAGTGGGGACATTCACATTATTACAGTAGTAAAGGACGAGCGAGGGAGAGTAGAGCTTACAACAAAGAAGATAATAGATAAATATGTATGTAAAGAGTAAATAGTATTGTTGGATACTGCTATGCTAGCTAACATGTTAGCTTCAGGTTAGCTGCACGACGAGGCGTGGCTGCAATGTCTATATTGGCCTACAGAGGGCAGTGTTTTGTCTCGTTTCTCTCGTTGTATTTATTTAATCCAAAAGTAGACCACTAGAGTAGAAACCACTAGATCCCGCTGCTCTGATCCCATGAACGGGAAACGTTTCATATCATCTTGTTTACACTGTAAATGACATTATATTGATTATATACATTCTATCCTTATTACCGCACCATCAGACTGAACACACTCATGGGCTCCAACCGGCCCACATTCTCACCAGTTTTAGTGGAGCAGAGGTTACGTCACAGAAGGACGGCATCAACAGATCTACGCTCTACAGCTCGCTTTCCCAGACAACCGAGAGCGCTCTGTTTTCTGAACGCTCCTTCACTGACTGATTGGATTGATTTCTGTCTTTCACACAGATACAGAGGAAGATGATCGTAGAGCTCTAATATAAAACTGGTGGGGAAAGTAATAGTCCGTGTCTCTCTCCTGTTGGCCTGAGAAAGTCTGTGTAGTAATTCACAACCACCAACTGGCAATCTCATCTGTCGCAGCAAAGTCCAGGCAGCAGAAGAGCAACCAACTGTTACTCAAAGACACAAACTTTAACTTTAGAAACATCGTGCCGCTTATTTTTCACTGCCTTCCGGCCACCATCCAAATACACAACCAGCTTACCACTCTCCCGCGCTAGTTCTACTCAACTACATAATAAAAGTCTCTCAGAACCACATTACATTAACCAAATACAGAACAACACTAAGTAAACAAGAATAAAACAATAATAATATAGATAATACAATAATAATACACAATAAATACAATAATAAAACACGTGTGTCAGCTGTTGTATGTGTCTACTATTGTCCCAAATAAAACATTTAAAACAAAAATAAAATGGCAAATATTAACATTAATAACAAAATAACAATAATATTAATACTATAAGAACAACAATGAATAATATAATAGTAACAATAACAACAATAGGCCAACAATAATATTGTAATAATAATAATATAAGAACAATAAATAATATTAATAATAAGAAGAATAATACTATTAATACACACACAATAAAAAAGATCAAATGTCCTCACATTTATTTTAGTCAAAGACACATGTTGTCTAGTGGCGCTCTATTTCTTACATGACTGAAGGTCCTGTGGATCACAACAGTGATCACGTAATAATGCTGTTATACAGAACAGAGGTTGACTATTTTTCTTCTCACCAACTGGAAGCTGAAGGCTCCTCGATACATATTAACATGTCTAAAGGAGGCATGAGCTGGTGAGGAAGAAATAATACATCCTGGTGGGAGGGCGATGACATCCCCTGTGCCCATTAAAAGCTTCAGGGAGATGTAGAAGTCTCTACAGTAACTGAAACTGACTGTCCTATCAACACAAAGTGAAATAAAATGAAAGAACCAAAGAAAGTAACCTTTAACGTCAGCTTCAATAAATGATTCTATTAAAAGAAGAGGATTTAATAATGAAGGTAAAATTAAAACCACTTAATAAGATTTCAGCATAAAACGATAGATGGATGGATAGAAAGAGAGATACAGTGGGATGGATGGATGGATGGATGGAGAGCGAGCTATAGATGGATAGGTGGATGGATAGAGAGGTACAGACAAACCAAAGTAAATGTGCAGAAATAAAATAAAAGTGGAAAACCAAACTGTTCAAATATATATGAATATAGACAGTAAGATTTAATATATTAATAATAAGCATGGGAGCAGGAGAAACGACCGCCCTCTGCAAGTGGAGGCCTTATGGAGTCATCATCTGTCCTTCTAGACACATCAACACACACACACACACACACACACACACACACACACACACACACACACACACACACACACACACACACACACACAGAGGTATGTGTTCACTGGTGGTGATGATTGTTGCTGTGCCTCTCCTGCAGAGGGAGCTGATGAGACAGACTTATTGTTCTTGTTCTTGTTATATTTTTATTTTTGTTGTTCTTATATTATTATTGTTTTTGTTACTAATATTGTTATTGTTCTTATATTATTATTTTAATTATTACTAATAATATTGTTGGCTTATTTTTTATTATTGTTGTTGTTGTTATATTATTATTGTTTTAAGTTGGTTGTTGTTATATTACACATATTGTTGTTGTTGTTATAATATATTATTATTGTTGTTGTTGTTGTTATGCATTATATTATTATTATTATTGTTGTTGTCATATTATATTATTATTATTATTGTTGTTATATTATAATATTGTTGTTATACAAATAATATTGTTATTGTTCTTATATTATTATTATTATTAACACATTGTTGTTATATTTTTATTATTGTTGTTCTTATATTATTATTATTGTTGTTGTTGTTGTTGTTGTTATATTATACTATTATTGTTGTTGTTGTTACTAATATTGTTATTGTTCTCATATTATTATTTTAATTATTACTAATATTATTGTTGTCATATTTCTTATTATTGTTGTTGTTTTATATTATTGTTGTTGTTGTTGTTCTTATATTATTATTATTGTTGTTGCTGTTGTTATATTATACATATTATTATTGCTTACAAGTCATATTATATTATTATTGTTGTTGTTGTTGCTATATATTATATTATTATTGTTGTTGTTGCAATTATACACTATTAATTTTATATTATTATTATTATTACTAATATTGTTGTTATATTTTATTATTGTTGTTCTTATATTTTTGTTGTTGTTTTGTTGTTATTATTATCATTGTTACTGTTCTATTTTTTGTTTTAAATGTTTATTAATTTTTTATTATCTGTTTAATTTTAGAATCTAATTTTCTTTTACACACATTTTAAATCCCAGTTAAATATAAACATAATTAAAACTAAAATCTCTGTTTTTCTCTTCAATCCTCCAAATCAGTGTCTCTGGTGTGTGTGTGTGTGTGTGTGTGTGTGTGTGTGTGTGTGTGTGTGTGTGTGTCCAACTAGTATCCACTAATGTCCATCAGTGTCCATCTCATTGGGTTCACCAGTATCCACCAGTATCCACCAATACCCCCCAGTATCCACCAGTATCCACCAACATCCACCAGTATCTACCAGTATCCAACAATATCCACCAGTATCTACTAGTATCCACCAATATCCACCAGTATCTACTAGTATCCACCAATATCCACCAGTATCTCCACCAGTATCCACCAATATCCACCAATATCCACCAATATTCACCAACTATTGTCTACCAATATCCACCAGTATCCACCAATATCCACCAGTATCTACTAGTATCCACCAACATCCACCAGTATCTACCAGTATCCAACAATATCCACCAGTATCTACTAGTATCCACCAATATCCACCAGTATCTACTAGTATCCACCAATATCCACCAGTATCTACCAGTATCCACCAATATCCACCACTATCCACCGATGTCTACCAGTGTCCACTATTGTCTACCAATATCCACCAGTATCCACCAATATCCACTAGTATCTACCAGTATTCACCAATATCCACCAGTATCCACCAATATCCACAAGTATCTACCAATATTCACCAATATCCACAAGTATCTACCAGTATCCACCAATATCCACCAAAATCCACCAATATCCACCAGTATCCACTATTATCTACCAGTATCCACTATTATCCACCAGTATCCACTATTATCTACCAGTATCCACTATTATCTACCAGTATCCACCAATATTCACCAGTATCCACCAGAATACAATATGTTGATTAGTTCTAAACATTTAACATGAAACAGTAAAACGAGTGAATAACGTTGTTTCACAGATTTATATCTGAATTTGCTTTCAAGCTCAAATCTTTTGAGACTTATAAAGAACAATATTGATTGCTAAAGATGTTGCCATGGTAATGGTATTGGTGGCTAAGGTGTTTCAATTTGTTTTGCACAAAAGCTGTGTCCACAAACTTTGCCAACCTGGGGTTCCGGGAGTTCCATCATCTGTGATGCACATGACAAAAGTGTTATGAAACCAGGACAAAGCTCTGACACTTTTCAATGCATTCTGCTGGACAGTTTTAACAGTATTTGCAAGTGATGTCACCATTTTATGGGCCAGTGATGTCACTCAGCCTTACTGGCCATTGGTGTCACTCAGCCTTATAGGCCAGTGATGTCACTCAGCATTATTGGCCAATGACGTCACTCAGCCTTATTGGCCAGTGATGTCACACAGCCTTATTGGCCAATGACGTCAGCCATATTGACTAGTGATGTCACTCAGCCTTTAAGGTTAAAAACGGCTCTCGGTAGAGTACGACCTTCAGTAGAGTTCAACCTTCAGTAGATTACAACCTTCAGTAGAGTTCGACCTTCAGTAGAGTTCAACCTTCAGTAGAGTTCAACCTTTAGTGCAGTGCGACATTTAGTGCAGTACGACCTCCAGTGGAGCACAACCTTTTTTACACGCATCGTCACTTAAGGAGCAGCGATGTCGGAAAGAAAGGTCTTAAACGTAAGTGAATTTAATGCTCTTTTATTTCATGTTTAATAAAATGAGTCCAAACATGGAGCAGATTTTGATCTGCTGAATCTGGTTCTCCGAACTCTGATACCAAAATCACTGCTAATCCTATAATCAGTCCAAAACCGAGACGCACCTTCATAACAGAATAATTCGTATCAGTTACCAATTAATCCACAGTAGTTACAAGAGTGATCTTTTGGAAAGAAGCTGGAAATGTGATGCGAATAATCAAAAACAAGGCAATCTGTTGCTTTTTAATGAAATGTTATAGAATATAAACACCATATGCATAAAGTCTGATAAACTTGATTTTGTAATATCTGATAAATATCTGTGTTTGTTCTCTTTGTAGAATACTTACCCCAACCCAGATCCATCTAAACAAGACGTGAACTCAAAAAAAGACCGGCAGTATGGTCCGTTGATGGTTCGCTCAACACAGAGGTGAGGAACTGCACTAATATGACTGTTTCAATAGTTGACCTTGTTTATGGGTAAATAAGGGTCATCTACAATGACCTCTTCACTACAGGTGTAAGACCTGCGGAGAGTACATCTATAAAGGGAGGAAGTTCACAAATGCTGAAAGGCATATTTTGTCCAGAACGAGACGTATTTGGGTCTGCACATCTTCCGCTTCTACATTAAGTGCACGAGATGTCTGGCAGAAATTACATTTAAGGTAAGTGAATAAAGCAGTAACCATGAGAAGCCTGCATACAGACTCTGACTGATCAGAGGGAGGGGGCGGGGCTGATGATGTCATTGGTACAGATATTGGGTCGATTTCTGCATACTGACAGTATTTCCCAAACAGACAGACCCGGGAGAACACAGACTATAAAAGAGGAGCATGGTGCTACACGAAACATTGAAGCTCAGAAGCTGCTGGAAGAAGAAGAGAAGAAAAGAAAATTGCAGCAAGAGGAGGAGGAGCTTTGCTAACTCATGATGGCAGCTGCCCAGCAGATCTTTCTACTAAGCTCATGGCCTGCCCTTCTTCCTGTTTGTACGTCTTTCTTTAACCATAGTCATCTCCCGTTTCTTAACCACATGCCTATGTGTTCCTCCAGGTTCTGAGAACCGTATATGAAAGCAGCCAAAGAGGGACATTGTGCTCTGGAGAACTCCAGGACCTGAAGGAGCTGGAATCAGCGGCAAGTTCAGGTGAACACTGATTTAATTCTGGAGCAACTGAAGGAGGAGAAGAGGAAACGGGAGGAGAAAGAGAAGGAGGAAGATGAGAGGGAGCTCAGGTACGTGTGGGGTTTTAAATCTGTTCTAAGGGTCTGACCTTCTTCTGCCTGACCCTCTTCTTCTTCTTCCTTTTCCTGCAGGAGATACTGAGCAGAGAAAAAGATATCTGCAGAACAAGTGAGTACTACAGGCATAGAAATGGCAGGTAAAACAGTAGCAAAAGAGACCATTCTCTCTCTTCTTCCAAAGGGTCCCTATCAGTTGAAGTTACCCGGAAAGTTGAAGTCCGAGAGAAGAAAGTTACGGTTCCAACTCATGTGACGTATTCGCACAGCATCTATTGGCAACTCAGAATTAATCTATCTCTGAATTGCACTTGATAGGACCCTTCCACCTTTGGACTGAACTAGCCTGAGATTTGATCAGGATCCGCCTGGTGTCACCATCTCAGCTGCTGTTCACTGGTTCTCCTGGAATAGGAGAGATTCGTCTCATTTTCTGTGTGTATATTTGTCTGTATAAATGGTTTGAAGAAATGGGTTTTGACTTTGGAAACAACATAATACCAGCACCTACTATGATACCTCTGACCTTCATCAGTTCAACATTGGTTGCCTTACATGAGCAGACTGGCCAGTGTTCAACCTCACACTTAAACCCCACTTCATAATCAATTTTCATACTGACAGCATGATTTTTGGTTTGTCAGAGAGTTGCAATAATAACATTTTTCTTCTGGTGATTTTTTTCTCTTTCACACCTGAATTGTTTTATTAGTGTAATAATTTCTGAATATAATATCATTTATTTATCATATATTTATAATATGCAAATTTTAAAATCAATTCCCACCAGTATCCACCAGTGTCTCCCAGTATCTACTAATATCCATCAATGTCTACCAGTGTCTACCAATATCCACTAGTGTCTACCAGTATACACCAGTGTCTACCAATATCCACCAGTGTCTACCAGTATACACCAGCGTTCATCAATATCCACTGCAAAACACCAATATTCATCAATATCCACCACTACCAGCATCCACCAATATCCACCAATATCCACCAGTGTCTACCAGTATACACCAGTATCCATCAGTATATGTAAGTTTCAACTGACTAAATCCCAGTTTAAATTCCACTTAAATGATCGGTGTGGGACAGACAGATTGGAAGTTGATCTCATTTAAACAGTGAAGAAAACATTAGATTAGGAATCTTGTCCCTTTGTCCCCAAAATAAGCAGAAGAAATTGTTTCACCCACACTCACCTCCCTCATCCTCCAACCAAACCATCACAGGCATCGTAACGGCCACTGGGCACCTCTGCACTGAGCTCACCATTATCACTTGGGATGGATTATGGTGATATGAGGTTGGCTTGGGATATTGTAAGATCAACATATTGATACGTATATTTGATATAATATCTGGTGGATTTGATGAACATTAATTCATGCTCATTATTTCCATTCTCCCCTCTTCCTCCACAGAGTCCCTGCACTGGGCTGAAGGCCCCAAAACAAGTCTGCAGACATTATGGTCACTGTTAACCCAACCTACTGCGCTCAATGGTGGTGTAGAAGAACGGAGCCACAGATAAAACACAGCAGCCTACAGTTGGAGGCCTGGTTACGTCACAGAATACGGCATCAACAGACGGCGTCTCTACAGCTGGAGGCCACACAGGTAAACTATAGAGATCAGTGGTTTTAGAAATACCGGGCCCATAGAACCTAAAAGTAGACCTTGATGAAGTAAAAATTGAACTGTTAATAAATCAAGATAGTATCAGCCGTCATCGTGATAATGATGGTGATCGATGTGCAAAATATTCATCAGAGTATTGAAATAGATTTTGATTCTCAAAAACAGAATTGATTTCTGAACATTAGTTTTCACGCAAGCTTTGTTTTAAAAGCCCAAAAACTAGATCCCGCTGCTCTGATCCTGCCAGAACGGAACAAGTCATATCATCTTGTTTACACTGTAAATGACATTATATTGATTATATACATTCTATCATCCTATTACCGCATCTATCAGACTGAACACACCTATGGGCTCCAACCGCCCACATTCTCACCTGAGTTTTAGGAGCAGAGGTTACGCCACAGAACACGGCATCAACAGACGGCGCCTCTGTTGGTGCTCAAGGCCTCAGACAACTGAGAGCCTGCTTTCTGAACGCTCCTTCACTCTGACGGATTGATTGATTTGCTCCTCCACAGAAGGAGGAGGAAGATGATCGAGAGCTTCAATATAAACCAGGGTGCAATAGTCCGTGCTCCTCCTCCTGTTACCTGAAAGTCTGTAGTAATCTGCCAACCACCAACTGGCAATCTTCATCTTACAGCAGCAGTCCAGGCAGCAGAAGAGTCCAAACTGTTACCAAAGACCACAAACTTTAACTTTAGAAACATCGCGCTTCTATTTTTCACCGCCTTCCCGCCACCATCCAAATACAACCAGTTTACCACTCTTCCTGCCTAGTTCTCTACTAACTACATAATAAAAGCTCTTTGAACCATTACATTAACCAAATACAGAACAATCAATTTAAGTAAAGTCACAATAGTAATGTAATAATAGATAATAATATTATTAGCAATAATAATATACACACAAACACGTGTCAGCTGTTGTATGTGTCTACCATTGTCCCAAATAAAACATTTAAAACAAAAATAAATGGCAACAATAACATTAACAAACAACAACAATACACATTATAAGAACAACAATCAGAATAATAGATGATATCAATAATAATAATAAAAATAACAATAACACAGTAATAATAATATACAATAAATAATATTAATAATAGTGAAGAATAACAATATTAGTATTAATAACAATAATAATATAAGAACAACAATATTAGTAATACACAATAAAAAGATCAAATGTCCTACATTTATTTTAGTCAAAAGACACATGTTGTCTAGTGGCGTCCTATTTCTCACATGACTGAAGGTCCTGTGACTCAGCAGTGATCAGTAATAATGCTGTTATGACAGAACAGAGGTTGACTATTTTTCTTCTCAACAACTTGGGTTGAAGGTCTCGATACATATTAAACATGTCGAAAGGGGAGTGCAAGGAGTGGTGTGATAAAACAGTCACTCACATCCTGGTGGAGGTTACTTGACATCCTGTGCCCATTAAAAGCTTCAGGGAGACAGTTCCTCAAAGACTGAAAACTGACTGTCCTATCATCAATAAAGTGAAATAAAATGAAAGAACTACATAAAGTAAACTCAACGTCAGCTTCAACAATGATTCTATTAAAAGAAGAGGATTTAATAATGAAGGTAAAATTAAACCACTAATAAGATTTCAGCATAAAACGAGAGATGGATGGATAGAGAGAGATACAGGGATGGATGGATGGATGGATGGATGAGAGTGAGCTAGGATGATAGAGAGGTACAAACAAACCAAAGTAAATGTGCAGAATAAAATAAAAGTGGAAACCAAACTGTTCAAATATATATGAATATAGACAGCAGATCATATTAATAATAAGTAGAGCAGGAGAAACGGACTGCCCTTCCAAGTGGAGGGGGCCTTATGGAGTCATCATCTGTCCTGTGAGCATATCAACACACTACACACACACACACACACACACACAGGAGGTATGTGTCTACTGGTGGTGATGATTGTTACAGCTCTCCTGCAGAGGGAGCTGATGAGATATGACTTATTGTTCTGTTCTTGTTATTTTATTTTTGTTGTTCTTATATTATTATTGTTTTTGTTACTACTATTGTTATTGTTCTTATATTATTATTTTAATTATTACTAATATTATTGTTATTGTTATTTTTATTATTGTTGTTGTTGTTATATTATTATTATTGTTGTTGTTGTTGTTGTTATATTATATTATTATTATTGTTGTTATTATTACATTATATTACACATATTGTTGTTGTTATATTATATTATTATTGTTGTTGTTGTTACTAATATTGTTATTGTTCTTATATTATTATTATTATTAATCCTAATATTGTTGTTATATTTTTGTTATTATGTTCTTATAATTATTATTGTCGTTGTTGTTATATTATATTATTGTTGTTGTTACTAATATTGTTGTTATGTCTATATTATTATTATTATTAATAATATTGTTGTTATATTTTTATTATTGTTTTATACATACACATATGTTGTTGTATGTTGTTATATTACATTATTATTACTACTACTACATTGTCACTAATTTTATATTATTATTTAATTATTACTAATATTATTGTTGTCATATTTTTATTATTGTTGTTGTTCTTATATTATTATTGTTGTTGTTGTTGTTCTTATATTATTATTGTTGTTGTTGTTGTTATAATATACATATTATTATTGCTGCTATTACATTATATTATTATTGTTGTTGTTGTTGTTGTTATATTATATTATTATTGTTGCTGCTGTTAATAATATTGTTATTGTTCTATATTATTATTATTATTACTAATATTGTTAAGTTATATTTTTATTATTGTTGTTCTTATATTATTTTTTTGCTGTTGCTTTGTTATTATTATCATTGTTACTGTTCTGTATTTTTGTTTTTAAAATGTTTATACATTTTATTATCTGTTTAATTTTAGAATCTAATTTTCTTTTACACACATTTTAAATCCCAGTTAAATATAAACATAATTAAAACTAAAAATTCCTGTTTTCTCTCCAATCCTCCAGTAAATCAGTTGTCTGTGTGTGTGCAGTGTATATAGTGTGTGTCCACCAGTATCCACCAATGTCTACCAGTGTCCACTATTGTCTACCAGTATCCACTCAGTATCCACCAACATCCACCAGTATCTACTAGTATCCACCAATATCCACCACTATCCACCGATGTCTACCAGTGTCCACTATTGTCTACCAATATCCACCAGTATTCACCAATATCCACCAGTATCCACCAATATCCACTAGTATCTACCAGTATTCACCAATATCCACCAGTATCCACAGATATCTACCAGTTTCAATCAATATTCACCAATATCCACCATTATCCACCGATGTTCAACAGTGTCCACTATTGTCTACCAATATCCACCCTAGCATTCACCAATATCCACCAGTATTCACTCATAAACATCCACTAGCATCTACCATAGTATTCACCATCGTCCACCAGTATCCACCAATATCCACAAGTATCTACCAATATTCACCAATATCCACCAGTATCCACCAGTATCCACCAATATCCACCAGTATCCACCAATATCCACTAGTATCTACCAGTATCCACCAAAATCCGCCAATATCCACCAGTATCCACTATTATCCACCAGTATCCACTATTATCTACCAGTATCCACTATTATCTACCAGTATCCACCAATATTCACCAGTATCCACCAGAATACAATATGTTGATTAGTTCTCAACATTTAACATGAAACAGTAAAACGAGTGAATAACGTTGTTTCACAGATTTATATCTGAATTTGCTTTCAAGCTCAAATCTTTGAGACTTATAAAGAACAACATTGATTGCCACATAATACATGAGTAATGGTATTGTATTAAGGTGTTTCAATTTGTTTTGCACAAAAGCTGTGTCCACAAACTTTTGCCAACCTGGGGTTCCGTGGAGTTCCATCACATCTGTGATGACATGACAAAAGTATGAAACTAGACAAAAGTTTCTGGACACTTTTCAATGCATTCTTATGGGACAGTTTAGGCCATATTTGGCAAGTGATGTCACTCAGCCTTATTGGTCAATGACGTCACTCAGCCTTATTGGCCAGTGATGTCACTCAGCATTATTGGCCAATCACGTCACTCAGCCTTATTGGCCAGTGATGTCACTCAGCCTTATTGGCCAATGACGTCAGCCATATTGGCTAGTGATGTCACTCAGCCTTTAAGGTTAAAAACGGCCCTCGGTAGAGTTCAACCTTCAGTAGAGTTCGACCTTCAGTAGAGCAATTTAATTAGTAGAGAGTACGACCTTCAGTAGAGTTCGACCTCCAGTAGAGTTCAACCTTCAGTAGAGTTCAACCTTTAGTAGAGTTCAACCTTTAGTGCAGTGCGACATTTAGTGCAGTACGACCTCCAGTGGAGCACAACCTTTTTTACAGTACGACTGTCACTAAGGAGCAGCGATGTCGGAAAGAAAGGTCTTAAACGTAAGTGAATTTAATGCTCTTTTATTTCATGTTTAATAAAATGAGTCCAAACATGGAGCAGATTTTGATCTGCTGAATCTGGTTCCCTGAACTCTGATACCAAAATCACTGTTAATCCTATAATCAGTCCAAAACCGAGACGCACCTTCATAACAGAATAATTCGTATCAGTTACTAATTAATCCACAGTAGTTACTTGGAGATCCCTAAAAGAAGCTGGAAATGTGATGCGAATAATCAAAAACAAGGCAATCTGTTGCTTTTTAATGAAATGTTATAGAATATAAACACTATCTGCATAAAGTCTGATAAACCTGATTTTGTAATACTTTGATAAATATCTGTGTTTGTTCTCTTTTTGTAGAAATACTACCCCCCAACCTTTGATCCGTCTAAAATACCAAGACGTAAACTCCAAAAAGACCCGTGTATGGGGTCCAAAGATATTCCGCTCAACATGAGGTGAGTGAACTGCACTAATATGACTGTTTCAATAGTTCACCTTGTTTATGGGTAAATAAGGGTCATCTACACTGACCTCTTCACTACAGGTGTAAGACCTGCGGAGAGTACATCTATAGCAAGGAGGAAGTTCAATGCCAGGAAAGAGACGGTCCAGAATGAGACAACATGCAACTGCATCTTCCGCTTCTACATTAAGTGCACGAGATGTCTGGCAGAAATTACATTTAAGGTAAGTGAATAAAGCAGTAACCATGAGAAGCCTGCATACAGACTCTGACTGATCAGAGGGAGGGGGGGCTGATGATGTCATTGGTACAGATATTGGGTCGATTTCTGCATACTGACAGTATTTCCCAAACAGACAGACCCGGAGAACACAGACTATGTTATGGAGCATGGTGCTACACGAAACATTGAAGCTCAGAAGCTGCTGGAAGAAGAGGAAGAGTGAAGCACCATGGTAGCAAAGAGAGGAGGAGGAGCTTTACAATCCTATGATGGTAACGTTCAGCAGATCTTTCTACTAAGCTCATGGCTGCCTTTCCTCTAAGCAATACGTCTTTCTCAACTACAGCCGAATTCTGCTCTTTTAACCACATGCTCTGGTGTTCCTCCAGGTTCTGGAGAACCGTACAGTGCAGTCAAAGAGGGACATTGAAGTTCTGGACAACCTTGCAGGACCTGAAGGAGCTGAATCATGCAAGTTCATAGGTGAAAACACTCACTCTGGAGCAAATCAAGGAGTGAGAAGAGGAAACGGGAGGAGAAAGAGAAGTGACAACATGAGAGGAGCTCAGGGCACGTGTGGAGTTTTAAATCTGTTCTAAGGGGTCTGTTTTAATTTCCTTCTTCTCATTTTGACCCTTCTTCTTCTTCCTTTCCTGCAGGGAGATACTGGAGCAGAGAAAATATATCTGCAGAACAAGTTGAGGGATGAAAGAAAAAGTGTTGGAAAACAGGAGAAAACAGTAGCAAAGAGTGACTATCCTCTTCTCTTCTCTCCAAAGGGTCCCTGCATTGTGCTGAAGCTACTGAAAGTTGAAGTCCGAGAGAGCACAAAAAGTTACGGTCTCAACTCGCTGCAGACGCACCCACACAGTGACGCACAGCAACCTGTGACTCAATCTGTTTCACTGCACTTGACAGTGACCCTTCCACCTTGGACTGAACCAGTTTGAGCATTTTGATCAGACCTAGGTTCTCTGGTGTCACTCATCTCAGCTGCTGGCTCCACTGGTTCTCCTGAATAGATCTGTCTCATTTCCTCTGTGTGTATATTTTGTCTGTATAAAATGGTTTGAAATAAATGGTTTTGACTTTGGAAAATGGATTGTTTTGGTCACTCAGCACCCACTATGATACCTCTGACCATCGTTCAACATTGGTTGCCTTGCCATGAGCAGATCACATAGTGTTCCAATCCTGCACGACTAACAGTAAAACCCACTTCATAATCAATTTTCATACTGAGATCACATGACTGCCATATTATGCAATGTTGCCATAATAACATTTATGTCCTGGTGATTTTCTTCACACCTGAATTGTTTTATTAGTGTAATAATTTGAATATAATATCATTTATTTATCATATATTTATAATATGCAAAACTTTAAAATCAATCTCGACTAGTATCCACCAGCAGTCTCCCAGCATCTACTAATATCCATCAATGTCTACCAGTGTTCACTCAATATCCACTTCAGTGTCTACCAGTGTCACCAGCATTCACCAATATCCACCAGTGTCTACTCAGTATACACCATACTCACCAATATCCACCAGTGTCTACCAATATTCATCAATGCCTACCAGTGGTTCAACAATATCCACCATGTTCACTCAGTATACACCAGTGTCTACCAACATCCACCAGTGTCTCCACTAATATTCATCAATGTCTACCAGTGTTCAAATTTAATATCCACTCAGTAAGTCTACTACAGATACAACACCCCAGTGTCTACCAGTATCTACCAGTGTCTACTAATATCCACCAGTGTCTACCAGTATACACCAGTATCTACCAATATCCACCAGTGTCTACCAGTATACACCAGTGTCTACCAATATCCACCAGTGTCACCCAATATCCACCAGTGTCTACCAATATTCATCAATGTCTACCAGTGTCTACCAACATCCAATTAGTGTTCAGTATACACCAGTGTCTACCAATATCCACCAGTGTTCACTAATATCCACTACGTCTACCAAAGGTCTACCATCATCCACCAGTGTCTACCAGTATACACCAGCGTTCACTAACATCCACCAGTGTCTACCAAACATTCATCAATGTCTACCAGTGTTCACTATCATCCACTAGTGTTGCTCCACCACAAGTACACCAGTTCACCAGCATCCACTAGTGTCTGTCAAATATCCACCAGTGTCTACCAGTATACACCAGTGTCTACCAATATCCACCAGTGTCTACCAATATTCACCAGTATCCACCAGAATACAATACGTTGATTAGTTCTCAACATTTAACATGAAACAGTAAAACGAGTGAATAACGTTGTTTCACAGATTTATATCTGAATTTGCTTTCAAGCTCAAATCTTTTGAGACTTATAAAGAACAATATTGATTGCTAAAGATGTTGCCATGGTAATGGTATTGGTGACTAAGGTGTTTCAATTTGTTTTGCACAAAAGCTGTGTCCACAAACTTTTGCCAACCTGGGGTTCCGTGGAGTTCCATCACATCTGTGATGACATGACAAAAGTATGAAACTAGACAAAAGTTTCTGGACACTTTTCAATGCATTCTTATGGGACAGTTTTAACATCATCCGCAAGTGATCACTCAGCCTTATTGGTCAATGACGCCATCAGCCTTATTGCCAGTGATGTCACTCAGCATTATTGTCCATTCACGTCACTCAGCCTTATTGGCCAGTGATGTCACTCAGCCTTATTGGCCAATGACGTCACTCAGCCTTATTGGCCAATGATGTCACTTCAGCCTTTAAGGTTAAAAACGCCCAGAGTGCACACTCAGTAGAGTTCAACCTTCAGTAGAGTACGACCTTCAGTAGAGTACGACCTTCAGTAGAGTTCGACCTCCAGTAGAGTTCAACCTTCAGTAGAGTTCAACCTTCAGTAGAGTTCAACCTTTAGTGCAGTGCGACATTTAGTGCAGTACGACCTCCAGTGGAGCACAACCTTTACCACAGCAATGACTGCTCATCACATGCAGAAACGCACAAACAGTTAAAAGCACTCCCAATCGTAAGAATTTAATGCTCATTTCATGACAAATGGAGTCCAAACATGGAGCAGATTTGATTCGCTGAATCTGGTTCTCCACACCGATACCAAAAAATCACGTTAATCCTATAATCAGTCCAAAACTGACGCACTTTCATAACAGAATAATTTTGGGGTCAGTTACTCATTAATCACAGTAGCATAAGAGTGATCCTCGGTTAGGCCGAAGTCATAACATTTTAATAATCAAAAACAATAAACTGTTGCTTTTTAATGAAACAGAATATAAAACACTATTCATATATGTCTGATAAACCTGATCATAATACTTGATAAATATCTGTGTTTGTTCTCTTTTTGTAGAAATACTACCCCCCAACCTTTGATCCATCTAAAATACCAAGACGTAAACTCCAAAAAAGACAGGCAGTATGTGGTCCGGTTGATGGCTCCGTTCAACATGAGGTGAGGAACTGCACCATTATGACTGTTTCAATAGTTGACCTGTTTATGTGGGTAAAAATATGTCATCTACAATGAAATCTCTTCACTACAGGTGCAAGACCTGAGAGTACATCTATGTTGAGTAGTTCACTGGTGAAAGAGACGTCCGAACGACAGAATGATTTGGTCCCAGGCTTTGATCTTCCGCTTCTATATTATGCACGAGATGTCTGGCAGAAATTACATTTAAGGTAAGTGAATAAAGCAGTAACCATGAGAAGCCTGCATACAGACTCTGACTGATCAGAGGGAGGCTGCTTGATGATAATGTCACAGATATTGGGTATCGATTTCTGCATGCTCGACAGTATTTCCCAAACATATTAGACCCAGAGAACACAGACTATGTTATGGAGCATGGTGCTACACGAAACATTGAAGTCAGAAGGTGCTTGAAAAAAGAAGAGAAGAAAAGAAAATTGCAGCAAGAGGAGGAGGAGCTTTACAATCCTATGATGGTAACGTTCAGCAGATCTTTCTACTAAGCTCATGGCTGCCTTTCCTCTAAGCAGTACGTCTTTCTCAACTACAGCCGAATTCTGCTCTAAATTCACATGCTCAAAGTTCTCCACTCAAACCGTATTATGCAGTCAAAGAGGGACATTAAAGTTCTGGACAACTCAGACTCAAAGGAGCTAGAATCATGGGCAAAACTAGGTGAACACTAATGAACTCAAACAACTGAAGGAGGAGAAGAGGAAACGAAGGAGAAAGAGAAGGAGGAAGATGAGAGGGTTTCAGGCATGTGAGTTTCACAAATCTGTTCTAAGGGGCCCGATGGTCCATTGGACCCTTTTCCTTTCCTATGGAGATACTGAGCAGAGAATATATCTGCAGAAATGTTGAGGGATGAGTGAAAAGGTTAGGAAAACAGGAGAAAGTACAGTAAAAGAGGTGAACTATTCTCTTCTTCTTTCTTTCCAAAGGGTCCCTTGCATTGTGCTGAAGCGCTGGAGCTGAAGTCCGAGAGAAGAAAAGTTACTGTCCAATCCCGCCAGACGCATTCTGCACAGTGCGACGAAGCAACCTGTGGGACTAATCTGTTTCGAATTGCAACTTGATAGGACCCTTCCACCTTGACTGAACCAGTTTGGAGCATTTTGATCAGGACCTAGGGCTCTCTGGTGTCACCATCTCCAGCTGCAACCACCATCTCCCAAGGCAGAGATCTGTCCCACTTCTGTGTATATTTCATTCAAATAAATGTATTTGAAATAAATGGCTTTGACTTTGGAAATGAACGTTTCTGTAATACCAGCACCCACTATGATACTCTTGGACTATCCAACATTGGTTGCTCCTGGTCAGAGCAGATCATTGTGTGTTCAACCCCACGACTTAAAACCCACTTCATAATCACACTCATACTGAGACCGATTTGGCTTGTCAGAGAGTTGCTACACAACATTTTTCTTCTGCGATTTTTTCTTCACACCTGGAATTAATGGATAGTGTAATAATTTCTGAATATAATATCATTTATTTATCATATATATTTATAATATGCAAACTTGAAATCAATCTCAACCAGTATCCACCAGTGTCCCAGTATCTACACTATCCATCATCGTCTAGCTCAGTGTCTACTAATATCCACTATGTCACCAGTATCCACTGTGCATCTACCAATATCCACTGTTTTCACCAGATACACTGTAAGTGTTCTTATCAATATCCACCAGTGTCTACCAATATTCATCAATGTCTACCAGTGTCTACCAATATCCACCAGTGTCTACCAGTATACACCAGTGTCTACCAATATCCACCAGTGTCTACCAATATTCATCAATGTCTACCAGTGTCTACCAATATCCACCAGTGTCTACCAGTATACACCAGCACCACTAGTATTCACCAGTGTCTACCAATATCCACCAGTGTCTACCAGTATACACCAGTGTCTACCAGTATCCACCAGTGTCTACCAGTATACACCAGTGTCTACCAATATCCACCAGTGTCTACCAATATCCACCAGTGTCTACCAATATTCATCAATGTCTACTAGTGTCTACCAATATCCACCAGTGTCTACCAGTATACACCAGTGTCTACCAATATCCACCAGTGTCTACCAATATTCATCAATGTCTACCAGTGTCTACCAATATCCACCAGTGTCTACCAGTATACACCAGTGTCTACCAATATCCACCAGTGTCTACCAATATTCATCAATGTCTACCAGTGTCTACCAATATCCACTTTAAAGGTCTGCTGAATGATACACCAGTGTCTACCAGTATCTACCAGTGTCTACCAATATCCACCAGTGTCTACCAGTATACACCAGTATCTACCAATATCCACTCAGTACACTAGTATACACCAGTGTCTACCAATATCCACCAGTGTCTACCAGTATACACCAGTGTCTACCAATATCCACCAATTTCTACCAGCATCCACCAATATCCATCAGTATCCATCAGTATATGTAAGTTTCCAACTGAATTAAATCCCAGTTTAAATTCCACTTAATGATCGTATATGACACTAAGCTTTGATTCATTCTAAACAGTGAAGAAAACATTGTATCAGAATCTTGTCCCTTTTGTCCCCAAAATAAGTGAAGAAATTGTTTCATCCACACTCACTCCTCATCCTCTCCAAATCCAAACCATCAAGCAGTACTCCAGTAATCTACACCGGGCAATTCTCTGCACTGAGCTCACCATAATCACTTGGGCTGGACTGGGTGTAGGATAGTACAGAGGTTGCCAGATATTGTGAATGATCAATATTCATACTTTATATCTATTATATTATCTGTGGATTTGATGAACATTAATTCATGCTCATTATTTCCATTCTCCCTCTTTCCTCCACAGAGTCCTCACTGGGCTGAAGCTACCTGAACAAGTCTGGAGAGGAGACAGGGCTTCACTAACCCAACTCCAATTGGGTGTCTAATGGTGGTGAGAAGAAACGTGGAGCCACAGATAAAGCACAGCAGCCCAGTTGATGTCTGTTACGCCACAGAATACTGCATCACAGACGCATGCCCTACAGCTGGAGTGCCACACAGACAAAACTATAGAGATCAGTGATGCTTTAGGAAAGGTAATGTCTCAGGTAGAACCTAAAAGTAGACCTTGAGCAGAAGTATAATTTCAACCTGTTAATAAATCAGAAGAGTAGTATCAGCCACTATCGCATAATGATGGTGATGGATGTGTAAAAATATTATAATATCAGAATATTGAAATAGATTTTAAAATATTATATTTATTCACAAAAACAGAATTAATCTCTCATCGCAGGCTGTCTCCGGTGCACTTGGCTTGGCACGCTCCTTCACCTGAAATACACACAACACACTGGTCAAATGCAGGCAGAAGAGGACAGGAACAATCACTCAGTCCAACAAACTGACGCGTGTTGCGCTGGTGCAAGTGGATCAGACAGCAGTGCTGCTGGAGTGTTTAAACCCCTCAGAGTAACTGCTTATACTACATTTGTGGAGCAATTAGACAGTGGACAGGGCGTGGACAGTGTCTCATCCACTCATAACAGCTCAGCATGTCAATGACACCAAGACAGATCTTTTTGGTTTCAAAGAGAAGCGTTATATTTGGAGACACCGAGGCAGGAAGTCATTTACAGTACAGATGGAGTACCTTCCACTTCTGTTTGTGTCGGGCGCGTTTGGACAGCTTAGCTCTGCACTCTTAGAAGGAGCTGCATCTGAAGGAGAAGGTTGAGAAAAACAGAAATCAATCCAATCCGTCAGAGTGAAGGAACGTTCAGAAAGCAGACGCTCTCAGTTGTCTGAAGTCTGTTATAGAGACGCCGCCTGGTTAACATGCCGATTCTGTGGATTTTAAATCCTCTGCTCACTAAACAGGAGAAATGTGGCCGCTGGTTTGCGAGTGTGTTCAGTCTTTGATGAGCGTAATAAGGATAGAATGTATAAATCAATATAATGTCATTGTTATGTAAACAAGATGATATGAACGCTTCTGCTCATGGATCAGAGCAGCTGGATCTAGTTTTTGGGCTTTTAAAACAAAGCTTGCGTGAAAACTAATGTTCAGAAATCAATTCTGTTTTTGAGAATCAAAATCTATTTCAATATTCTGATATTATAATATTTTTACACATCCGTCACCATCATTATCACGATGACGGCTGGATACTATCTTCTGATTTATTAACAGTTAAATTACACACTTCATCAAAGGTCTACTTTTAGGTTCTATATGGACGATACCTTTCCTAAGACGCCACTGATCTCTATAGTTTACCTGTGTGGCCTCCAGCTGTAGAGACGCCGTCTGTTGATGCCGTATTCTGTGACGTAACCAGGCCTCCAGCTGTAGGCTGCTGTGCTTTATCTGTGGCTCCACGTTTCTTCCTCACCACCATTAGACGCAGTGGAGTTGGGTTAGTGAAGCCCGCAATACTCCTATCCCAGACTTGTTTCGGGCGCTTCACCCCAGTGCAGGGACTCTGTGGAGGAAGAGGGGAGAATGGAAATAATGAGCATGAATTAATGTTCATCAAATCCACCAGATATTATATCAAATATACGTATGAATATATTGAGCTTCACAATATCTGGCAACCTCATGCAAATTCATGCATCAGGACGGCGGTCCATCCCAAGTGATCATGGTGAGCTCAGTGCAGAGGTGCCCCGTATTTATAGGAGATGCCAGATGTTTTTATTTTCAGCCCATCTTAAGCTTCTGAATTTTGTAAACATGAATAGAATTGAGATGTTTGTGTGAATTTGACCATTTCCTGCTCATGCTCATCCAGAATGTTTGAGCTCAACATTCAATACTTTTGATGATTTAATTGTAATTCAATTAGATTCTATATCTAATAGAAAATATATTTGTAATAAGTTCTATAATTCAGATATGACTGTGTGACCCAAGACAAGACAGCAGCAGGTGTCTGTTAGTCTTCTCAGTAACCCTGAGATCAGGATGTCTGTGGAAGATGGAGCAGGTCTTTCCTTCCACTTCTGTTTCTTCTGCTCTTCTTTCCACAGCCTCTGCTGCTCCAGTATCTCCCTGTAGTAAAGGAAAGAAGAAGGGAGAGTGGGTCAGAGAAAGAAAACGGATGAATTCATTTTCAGTCGCTCTGGATAAAGACATCAGCGTTTCTTAAAGGACAAAGTACAGTAGACTCCGTCCACTGTCCATCCGATCAGCTCCTCTGATCACACAGGAGCTCTTTGTGGTTCTATCATTACAGACTGTAGTTCATCTGTTTCTCTGCAGACTTTATTCTCCTCCTTTCACCCTGATCTTCAATGGTCAGGACCACCACAGAGCAGCACTGCAGTCACACTGACATGGTGGTGGTGTGTTAGTGTGTGTTGTGCTGGTACGAGTGGATCAGACACAGCAGTGCTGCTGGAGTGTTTAAACCCCTCAGAGTCACTGCTGGACCGAGAACAGTCCACCAACCAGAAATGTCCAGCCGACAGCGTCCTGTGAGTAGCGTCCTGTGAGCACTGATGAAGGACTAGAGGACGACCAACACACACTGTGCAGAAACAGATGAGCTTCTGTCTCTGACTTTACATCTACAAGGTGGAGACACTCTGGAGGAGTGTCTGATAGAGTGGACAGTGAGTGGACACAGTGTTTAAACACTCCAGCAGCACTGCTGTGTCTGATCCATTCGTACCAGCACAACACACACTAACACACCACCACCATGTCAGTGTGACTGCAGTGCTGAGAACGACCCACCACCCACATCATATCTGCTCTGTGGTGGTCCTGTGAGGTCCTGATCATTGAAGATCAGGGTGAAAGGAGGAGAATGAAGCCTGCAGAGAAACAGATGAACTACAGTCTGGAATTATAGAACCACAAAGAGCTCCGGTATCATCAGAGGAGCTGAGAGGATGGACAGTGAGTGAAGAAACAAGAAGGTGGTATTAATGTTATGGCTGATGGGTGTAAAGAAGAACATAAAACAGGCCCTTTAAAACAGATAGGAATTATTCTACACTCCACACATACTTGACCTCCTGCTCATCTTCCTCCTCCTCCTGTCTCCTCTTCTCCTCCTTCAATTGGTCCAGAATCATATCTGTGTCCACCTGATCTTGCCGATCCTTCAGCTCCTTCAGCTTCTTCAGGTTCTCCAGAACTTCAATGTCCCTCTTTGACTGTAGTGTACGGTTCTCCATCTCCTGGAGGAACACCAGAGCACGTGGTTAAATGAGCAGAATTCTGCTGTAGTTGAGAAAGACGCACTGCTTAAAGGAAATGCAGCCCAAAGCCATGAGCTTAGTATAAAGATCTTCAAGCACCTTCTCAGCTCGAACGTTTTGTGAAGCACCATGCTCCATTGCATAGTGTTTGTTGTGTAGGTTGAACATCAGCTTCGTCCCCTCTCTCTGATCAGTCAGAGTCTGTATGCAGGTTGATCAACAACCACCACCACCTGACCAATCACCAAACACTCAACAAACGTAGGTGTGTGGTATGTTTTCGAGCTGAACATGGTCAAATTCATTTTTACATCTCAAATAAAGAATAATTTGAGCCGTCTAGGATCTCCTGAAAATCTGCTGCGTGAGACTGCAGTCATACTGGATCATACTGCAGTTGCTGTTGGAGCAAATTCAGGTAAAGGTGCTCATAGACTCATATTGTGCTGCACGCAGGGGAATGTTTCACACACACACACACACACACACACACACACACAGACAGTCATGTCCTGCCAGTTCAGGGATTTGAACCCCAAACCACCAGCCCACAGCTGTCCCTACAGTTATGTGTTACTGGTTTCCCAGTACACAAGCAAAACGCAAACACAACTCCTCATCTTCAGTGGAGGTTCTAGACCATTTCACCAGGGGGTCAGTCTCAGCCCAGGGGTTATTTTAGAGGGACCGTCTGGTTTCCAGCTTTTTGGCATTTTGCAGCAACTAAGAAGCAAAAGTATTTGTTTAATATCATTCAGCATTTTATTTCCACTGGTGGATACTGGGAGACATTGGGGGATATTGATGGATACTGGTGGATACTGGGAGACATTGGGGGATATTGATGGATACTGGTGGATACTGGGAGACATTGGTGGATACTGGGAGACATTGGTGGATACTGGGAGACACTGGGGGATATTGATGGATACTGGTGGATACTGGGAGACATTGGGGGATGTTGATGGATACTGGTGGATACTGGGGGGTATTGGTGGATACTGGTGGATACTGGAAGACATTGGGGGATATTGATGGATACTGGTGGATACTGGGAGACACTAGTTGATACTGGGACACCAATACTAACCATACAGAACATACTAACCCATACTGACCATACTGACTAATACTGACTATACTGACCCATACTAATCAAAAATAAACAAATACTGATCCATACTGACCCTTACTGAACATACTGGCTCATACTGACCCCTACTGACCGTACTGATCCTTACTGAACATACTGGCTCATACTGACCCTTACTGGACATACTGACCCTTACTGACCGTACTGATCCTTACTGGACACCCTGGACAGGTAGTGTTTTCCTGGGTGTCTAACCTGTTTAATAAAATATCATAAATGACAGTTTAAGCAGTTCTGACCCTGACCTAAACACTCACCACCCCTCTCTCTCTCTCTCTCGACTTCTCACAAACTCTGCTGTCTCTCTCTCGACTTCTCACAAACTCTGCTGTCTCTCTCTCAACGTCTCACAATCTCTCCTGTTATGGTAACCGCGACGCCGTTGCTATGGGAACGCATTGAAAGTGATCATCCGGAGTGCAGAAACGGACCATTTAGAGTTATTTTTCATTTTATTACTACTACATTTAGTACTACTACTACTACTACTACTAATAATAATAATAATAATAATAATAATAATAATAATAATAATTGCTTCAAATTAAATAAAAAACCTGAAAATCCCTTATTATGAATTATTGATATATAAATCAGTATTAGCCCTTCTCAGGACTTTTATTCTGAAATGTGAACACTGTGTGAGCAAAGAGAGCAAACAGCCCCTCATTTTCCTCTATAACCCCATATCTGTCTATCCTTGTCTCTCCCTCACTCTCTCTCTCTAATTCAGGAGCCGGATTCTTGCCCTAAATCGGATTTCATTCCCGACACCTTCACTCAGGTTTAGGTTTCATACGGATGAATCGATTCATTCTCATCATGCCTCGTTATATTGATGTGTTGGGTTGACTGGACACAGATCTACTTCATTTCCATTTTATATAATAATACTGAAACATGTTGCATATTCGTGTAAATATCCGAGCGATTCCTCCGTGTCGGTGCCCTTTCAGGTTAATGGTTGATCTTTTCCACCTCACTCACCTTCATGAAGACCCTCCTGCACGTTAATACCAAGTAAAGTGAAGCTCAAAAGCAAACATGACACTTTTTTTTTTGTCAAAACTGTAATGTTTTAATCTTTCTGAATGAAAGATTTTCACAGTATCAAAAGTGAATAATAATAATAATTAAAAAGAAAACAAAACAATAAAACAGAAAGCCAACATACACTTGGCCATTAATGGTATAGTATAAATCTACATTCCAAACGTTAAGATAATGTCTCCTAGTTGAATATAACCTGGATACCATCAGATGTAGAATATGAACACCAACAGTTCAAACAGATTTTAAAAACCATCTTGGTTTGCATCTCATTCCTTCAAAGCAAGATAAAAAGGGAAAACATGGTACATCATTCATCATATTCCCAGTTCCCACTTCCCAACATAATGTCAAAATTTCATTTCAGACTCTTCTTCGGACTGGGATCAGCTTTGAGAGCACATGTATAACTGTGTTGACACCAACGTGCAGAGCAATGTCAGGGTTAAGGTCGGAAGGTCATGAGCGCTGTAGTTGTACCATCGCAGCAAAGCTTTGAACTCCTCACATGAACGGAAAGACGGAAAACAAAAACAAACAAAAAAAAAAAAAAAGGAGGAACGGATCTCGATACCAAAACCGCACACGTACGAACATCTGGAAAAGGAAAGAACGGAGAAACATTACATCCCATCTCAACTTGGAGCGCACCAGTCTATCCAAACTACACAAGCAGCACTACGGAGAGTGTTCCAGCATTCCTGCCCTGCTGGAAAACCACCTGCTACGGAGCAACAGCCGCAAAGTACAGAACTACATCCATAAGACTACAGAGGAGAAGCAGGAGGAGGATCCCGAAGAGCACAGACGAGACTTTAAGTCGGGAGACTCTTCTAACTGTCAGTACTAGCCTGTACTATCCGATACAGACGGGAAAGTAGGAGAGGAAAATGGGAGCAAATAGGAATCGTCAGTTTTGAGCATGCAGGAGGAATCTCAATCGGTCCTCTTTTAGAAGACTTCACGTAACGGTTCAAGTGTCAGAATCGTGTTTTAAAACCCGGAATACATTAGTGTTGCTTCTGCAAAATCAGGAACGCCGAAAGCATTTTCAGTTCAAATGAAGGAATCGGATCTTTATCGGTGCGCGACTTTCTGATCTGGACCCGCATTTATTCTCTTCATCCTGTTTACGGAGTTCTCAGCGACGTCAGTTAAAACGTGAGCGCAGGACAGCTCACTCTACTCTGCTAAAGGAAGGGAATTTCGGAATCTGCGCCACAACCGGAGCACAACTAACACGTGGGTCGTTTTTCAGCAGGCTGATGAAATCCGTGATTCAGAATGTCTTTAAAAAAACAAAACACGTCAGTGTTCGTGGAGGGTGAACTTCATCTAGAGGATTATCAGGGTTGGAAAGTTCATGAGCTGGGGGGAAAGTACCTTTTAGGGAAAACGTAAAAAAAAAAAAAAAAAAAAAAGGGGGGGGAAACAAGGGGCTGATAGGTCAAAGCGTGCCATCGTTCTGATTTAAAAGACTTTTATTGTAAAATAACTGTTTACATACTACAAATGAAGAACTGCGGGAGTGATTACCAAAACACACTTTTGGCTGCTGACTCCAACGCAACAGAGAGAGAGAGAGAGACAAAGAGACATAGAGAGAGACATATAGAGAGAGAGACATAGAGAGAGACATATATAGAGAGAGAGAGAGAGAGAGAGAGAGAGAGAGACGGGGCAGCAGGCAGGGCGGCGAATGATCCGGCTCTACCAACATGTTTGACGGAGAAAAGTTCCGATGGATGATTATGCAGACCGAGGTCCCGTGGCTTTAGTGATAGAGAGGGTGACGTCCAGTCAAATCAAGTGTTGAGCAGAGTAAAGTGGCCACAGGCCAATCAGGTGTCGACTACAGTGACCACAGGCCAATCAGGTGTTCAATACAGTGAGCCAAACGTGTGTTGAGCAGTCTCGAGTCTCAGGAAGGTGGGTTCTGTTTTCACCATCGCTCACGTGTGTTACTGAGCTGCGTTCGAGGGCATCTTTTTGAGGCTGAAGTTGGACCAGTTTACAGCCACTTTCTGTCGGGTTTGTTTCGCTGAATCGAGGCAAAACCTGGAGGGAGAGAGATGGTCATCAGCAAAACAACGTCAAGACATCAACCGAATAACAAGACAGAGTTGAGATTAATAATTCATCCGCTCTCGTATCGACAGGGCTTCACCTCTTGAAGTATTCGACCTCGCGATCGATCTCGTCCATCTCTGTTGGATCCAGGTCTTTGGGGAGGAACACGTCATCTATTAAGGGAAGGGAAACAACTTTTAGACACCGTTCATCTCAAACTGAAGGCAGGGCAGGAGATCAATACTTTCACCTGCGAGCAGATCCAGGTTCAGCGAAAGCAGAGCCGAGTAACTAGACGATATTCTGTTTGATTTGATCTGACAGGTACCCGTTTTTGGGTTCTCTGGAGGACGGGAACGTCTGCAGTGCTCAGGATCTCCTAAGAAGGATTCTGAGAACGCTGAAGTCACTCGCACGTATTCAATACAGCAGGTCTGATTAAATAATTGATCATCTCTAGTAAGTACTAATTAATAAACACTACATGGACAAAAGTATTGGCTGGAACGATCTGATATCGATTCACACAAAGCCGAGATCGATATTTAATCCTCTGGAGTCGACAGAAATTTAACTAACGCTTGAGTAACGTATATTTTTGTCCTATAAACACAATAAACACACCTTCAGCGTAAAGCTTAAACACTAAGAGAAAAAGCATAACGAGACTATTCTGGCCCACTCAACGACGAGCGTTAAATGCAAATTGATTTATTATTTTTAAACTCGTTCAAAAATTTAAGCTCAATTATTTGATGCTTCAGTCTTTAAAGTCCCAAAAAGCAAAACATCTGTTTCTAACAGGCAGCTCTGGCTACTTAACAATCTTCAGACCACATGCTACCCACGATCAAACCTCCGAGTACCACAAGAAGTCGGGTCACAGAAGAACATGCACCAGTGAGCCGGGTGTGGCCTCCAAATAGTGCTGGACGATACGATTAACGGAACCTTTCACCTCGATTCTGATCACTGAATGATTCTTTTACTGAACGACGGCATTTTTTGGTACAAGCTGCCCGAGTTCCTTAGTTGAAATAATCAACAGGGGCGAAGTAGAGCAGAGTTTCTGAACGTCCATTAGGATGAACTGTCCAGCCCTACCGCCACACGTAATTTGTCACCAAGCCCTGACACGATAATTACGTTATCGAATTATCGTACATATATGGACATGACCCTGATCGTTTTACTGACGGTGACATTACTCATTGTGTTTAAATGCGTCCATTTGAGCCAGTCGAGCTGTTCTGTTCTCTCGTCTGCTCTCTGAACTCGACTTTTTGAGCCATCCGTCGCGTAGGAAACGAGTGCAGTGGGTTCCTCCGTACACACAGAGCAGCACTAAATCTGTAAACTACAGCCAACCAGAACAGTACAACGTTACATTACCTATAGCAGTACTGGACTTATCCGTCTTGCTTTTGTTCTTCTTATTCTTTCCCTTTGACTGCTGCTGCAGTGAGTTCAAGTTTGTTGGAGTGTTGGAGTTGGTTTTAGCATCGACATCGTTGTCCAATCTGTTTGCTCTCGTTTCTAAGTCGTTCTTTCCTCTGTGCGAGTTGGACCCTGGATGGTGGTTCCCATTTGCAGCACCGTTAGAAGTGTGCTTGGACACTCTGCCGTCCTCCGTCTTTCTGTTCCCCGTTTTCTGAGTCTCCCCGTGCTGCTGACTCAGCTGGCCCTGTTGGCTGGCTTTCGATCCTCCTCTGGGGCCTTTCTCAGCCTCTGCTGTTCTGCACTCTTGGGTTTTCTCTGGGTTCCCCGGTACTGCTTTAGCAGGATTGGAGACAGTAAGCTGTTCCTGTAAAGCCTGGTCCTGTTGCTGCTGCTTCTGCTGCTGCTTCTTGCCCTTCTTCGTCTTGGCTCCGGCCCCCGTGGCATTCTTGGCGTCTGGGGCCTCGTCTTTGGGTTTGGGTGCGAGTGCAGAGCTGGGCTGAGTTGCCTCAGAGCCAGGTGGGGAGCCCCTTTCCGGGGAGCGCACCCGGATGAGCTTGGAGAGGCTGGGAGTGGCGTGCAGCCGCTGAACGTCTTTGGCCGTGGCTGCGTTGATAGAGGTGGTGGTGCTGCTGATAGTGCTGTTGTTGGTGGTGTCCTCCCAACCGTTGAGCGTATCCAGGTCCCTCTTGAAGTTCCTCAGAGAGAGCGGGGAAAGGTCCAGATCGATCTGCTGCAGGTCGGACGAGCCGTTGAGGTGAGACAGCAGGTGGTTGCCCTCCAGCGTCGCGGCCTTCTTGGGGAAGTCGTTGACATCCAGGTTGAGATCGTACATGCTGAAGGAGGCCCTGATGGAGTCTTTGATGGTGTTTTTGATCTCCTCCAGGCGGGAGGTAAGAAAGCTGTTGACACGCTCCAGCTCAAGCTGAGGCCATTCCAGGAGACGGCCAGGCTCCCCATCCGGAGCCGATTCCTCTTCTGCCGGCTCTGGAGGAGGGGAGGATCGTTGCTCGTTGCAGGCTGTCTCCGGTGCACTTGGCTGGGTGCGTTCCTTCACCTGAAAGACACACAAACACTGACTGGTCAAAATGTGCAGGCAGAAGAGGAGTCAAGGACAATCAACAGTCAAACAAACTATCGGACAGCAGTGCTGCTGGAGTGTTTAAACCCCACTGACCACAAACATGCAGCCAAAATTGTCCTGTAGAAACTAGAGGCTGACCAAAACAAACGGTGGAGCAATTAGACAGACAGTGGACAAGGAGTGGACGCAGTTTAGAAACTCCAACAGCTCAGCATATCAATGACACCAAGACAGATCTTTTTGGTTTAAATGAGAAGTGTTATATTTGGAGACATCGAGGCAGGAAGACCGGACCGGTCATTCACAGTACAGATGGAGTACCTTCTTCTTCTGTTTGTGCCGAGCGCGTTTGGACGACTTGGTGATCTTTACTGGCTTGGGTTCGGTGCTGTTAATGAATTCCAGGAGCTCGTCCACGTCCCGGTGGTCAATGGCACTTGGCGTGGCCGGGTCCAGGTCTTGCCTCTGAGGCAGCTCCTCTTTCCGACGAGTGAGCCTAGACCGGAGCTTCTCTCGGATCTCTGCATAGTTCCGACTGGTGGGGGCTGCGGGTGGCTACGGAAAGTAAAAGAGGACGTACGGAGCGTCAGTGAAGACACAGGAACTAATACTCTTCTGAAAATCTAACAAATGTGACGGTCTCCTGTAAACACTTTTAAATAAGTAAGTTTCAGGTGAATAAAGGTGAATAAATATATTGAAAATCTATACAAAAATAATCAATATATTGAATTATGAGTTATTATAAGTATCGTGATATATATCACATTGCCAGATTCCTGCTCATACACAGTCCTACTGCACACCTCATTTGGCAATTTTTGCCCAAAAAATGGTTCTTGACCTGGTTCCGTTCAGGCTTATAGGTGTTTAGGTGCTTTTCACAGAACCATCCCACCAGTTTTAGTGGAACCGAGATACGTCATCGAATACATCATCAACAGAGGGGTTGCACATGGTCAGTAAAGAAAGCGAGAAGACAGTAGCGCGTAGACGACCTGCGAGCATTTGTGATATAGACGATTGTTTTTCTCCAAAAAGCAAACATGGATGAACTTTTGGTGACAAGAAGACGTAGAAGACGACACCGTACGAGACGAATGGTAGGTCACTGCTTCTGTACAACTAGACACGCCCACAGCAGTTTGAGCTGAAAACCTAATAATCTTTGGTTCCCGCTGCAAGCGAACTTTTCAGGTTCCGGAACCTATTTTTTTTGGTGGAAATGTGTCAAATGGTTCAATATTAGGTTTGCGAGTGTGAAAAGCGCCCACTCTGACCTTCAGGGCTGAAGGACGCATGAACCCACACACAGCATGCATGCGAATATGCACACGTAAGCAAACATGAGCACATGCACAGCTACAAACAGCTGACGTGCGTCATTTACAAGCCTAATGCCGTTCCTCTGCTGCCGTCAGACTCTTATAGACGTGTTACATCTGATTATAAAGGGAATCGAAGCAAACCACGCAGCTCTGGCAGGTTTGGAGAGTGAAAACCCACAGTCATGTGATCACGTTTTAGAAAATAGAACCTGTTCAATGTCCTAATTGTGTTTTATAAGTTATGAGATCCTGTGGTTCATAATGAGGTTTCCCCTCCAGCACAATTCCTCGATCTGCAGGAGCGAACAGCAGGATCCCATCCACACGCCTCCGAATTAAATATTCACACCCTGCAAAACCCTCATCCTGAGACAGGACGTCTCCAGTTTAGTCCAATTAACGTGTACAAACTAAGGATGTCCCGAACAAGTTATTCTGACCCCTGTTCGGAACCAAGTTCCTTAAAGCAGCGAATCGGCCGATACGGATCAGATTTGATCGTTTTTATCAAACCAGATAAGATGTGCTGCTGATTATAAAGAGTTAAAATAATGACTTTTAATTTAGTTTAGAAGTGTTTTTAATTAATTTATTTAATGTTTTATAGTGTTTAATATATTATAACCTAGTCTGACTGAATCCCTGACCACTGGCTCAAAGCACTGTGGGCAAATCTGTTTGCACTGTGTGTGTGTGTGTGTGTGTGTGTGTGTGATATTAGTTGTATCAATAACAAAGTAGTAATAACGCAGTAACGCAGAGAACCCAGAGGTAAACGCGAACACCACCGAGCACAGCTGAATTACCGCATTATGGCCGAAGAACTCGCAGTAGCAGCAGTCACAATATTTCCCGTCCCGTTGATTAGTGGATGAGGAGGCGCAGGAGCTGCGCTCCGAGCTGCTGTCTTCATCCTCTCCTTCCTCCGGCTCACACGCCGCCTGCTGACACGTCGAACCGTTTACCAGCTTGTGCCCTTTACACGCTTGGTCCCTAAACACACACAAACGCAGCTCAGTTAGAGAGACGTGTTTGCCGAGGAGGGTACCAAAGTCCAACGCCAGAAAGCGAGTGGTCTTACCAGTCCACTTCTCCTTCTGGGAGACCGCTCGTGTTATCAGGATAATAGTGGAGTTAATTATTATTTAAGCCGGGGTCAGAGTGAACCCGGTTATCGAACCCAGACCCCACCACCAATGACCCAGAGCTCCAACCCCTGAGAAGCTGTTAGTCGAAGGTAAACTTGCGACAGAATGCTGCTTTAAAATCGACAAATCTCGACTAAGACGTGAACTAAACATCTCTGCTTGGAGCGTAACACCCCCCCCCCCCACACCCACACCCACACACACACACACACACACACACACACACACACACACACCTGCAAGCAGTGGACGTTAGATGAGCTGCATTGGAGGAGGCTACAGTTCCACCGCTGCTGCTATTGTTGTTGTGCCCATTGCAGGGGTGGTTGCAGCCCATCAGCGAGGCACCCACTTTCCCATGCTGGGCACCGGCAGGTGGAATGTGAGCGTTTTTGCAGGCGCTGGACTTATGCAGGGTTGCAGGGCTGTCCGGACCACCCAAGTGCTTGGTGCCAGCAGCCAGGTTTGGTGCCAGCGGGGAGAATGGAGTGTGTGCAGCTGCGTTGACGTGGATATGCTGATTGGGGGAGGGTTTGGTGGCAGGTAGCAGAGAAGAGTTCTGCGAAGAGAGGCCCGTAGGACTGTTGGGCGGCACTGATAGGTCTGCAGGCTGGTGGTGCTCATTCGGGTGGAACGCCTCACCTGAAGGACAGAAGAAGGTGAATACAACTACAACTTTTGCAGCTTTAGAGGAGAAATCAGGTTCTGAGAACAGCTGCAAGAAGCTCTTGTCGATATAATCCAGAATGTAATGATTTTGATTAGGGCAGCATCTTACAACTGAAGATCGGGCCAAATGTAGATGTTCTAAATGACCATAAAACATCTCACAGAAGGGTTAAAGTGTCTGAGACTGACCCAAGAACGGCTGTTCTGCTGAACTGTGAAAAGGGGGTAGAGTTTGAGTCACGTTGTGCTGTGTTGGTGTGTCTGCTGGTGTTAATATTTTAAATTGTTCTTTTTTTAAATCAAGATAAAGATATGTTTGGAATATTTATGTAGTGGCCTTCGATGCATCTCTGGTTTGTTCTCAGCGTGTCAGTGTTGGTACCTGGAGGAGTTGGTCGCCTGCACATGGTTTTGAAGTGCTTAGGGGTGGTCTTGCAGAGATCGGCGGAGGTAGACAGTGGACTAACGGGGGACGTGGCACCGGGGTTGGGGGATGCTGGGTGACTGTAAGGACACACTTTGGTCCCAGATGCCTCGTGAGAGGACCTTTTCTCATGACAGGTTGGTCCCGCCGTCCCGCCTGCTGTAAAAACAAACAGAGAGCATCATTTGGGTGGGCGTTCAGACGGCCGAGAGATGATGAATGAATTCATGAATAACTAAATAAATGACAATTAAAGAGAAGGTTCTTAAAACAAGATTCCCACCATGGTGAACAGACAGGGCTTCCAACAATACAATCAACACACACACACACACACACACACACACACACACACACACACAGCTATACAAATACAGATAGGCTGTAAAATAGAAACACTGGCAGGTCAAACCTTGCTGAGAGTGAGTACCGGCACCGTGGGTGCAGTGAGCTCCTGTGTTTGAATGAGCCGAGTTCCAGAGACCCGAGAGCTTTCGGGCCGACAGGAAGGAGCTGGGGTCCCAGTCCACGGAGCTCTGCTCTGGGTAACCATTTCCACAGTTCTGCGACTTACACGAGGATGAGTGGGACAACGGTGCCTGTGAAAAACAAAGTCTGTTAAACACAGAACGCACAGAAACAGCAGCAGTGTAGTTACTGAAACTGTATCAGAAACACAGTCCGGTAGCTGGTATTAAAGATCAGTAACAGTGTAGTTACTGAAACTGTACCAGAAACACAGTCCGGTAGCCGGTATTAAAGATCAGCAGCAGTGTAGTTACTGAAACTGTATCAGAAACACAGTCCGGTAGCCGGTATTAAAGATCAGCAGTGTAGTTACTGACACTGTATCAGAAACACAGTCCGGTAGCCGGTATTAAAGATCAGTAACAGTGTAGTTACTGACACTGTATCAGAAACACAGTCCGGTAGCCGGTATTAAAGATCAGCAGTGTAGTTACTGAAACTGTGTCAGAAACACAGTCCGGTAGCCGGTATTAAAGATCAGCAGTGTAGTTACTGACACTGTATCAGAAACACAGTCCGGTAGACGGTATTAAAGATCAGCAGCAGTGTAGTTACTGACACTGTATCAGAAACACAGTCCGGTAGCCGGTATTAAAGATCAGCAGCGTAGTTACTGAAACTGTGTCAGAAACACAGTCCGGTAGCCGGCATTAAAGATCAGTAACAGTGTAGTTACTGAAACTGTGTCAGAAACACAGTCCGGTAGCCGGTATTAAAGATCAGTATCAGTGTAGTTACTGACACTGTATCAGAAACACAGTCCGGTAGCCGGTATTGGTGAGCGAGTCTGACTGATTTTCCCAGTTACGAACGATATTCCCGCCTCAGCAAAAATACAGTGAAGATATGTTTAAGTCGTAACAGAAGCTTTAATGAGGTCACACATTTGAAAGTTATTCCATAACAAAGCAAAAGGGTCAACCAGACTGAACCAGTCAAAGCCAACTGTACTGGTATCTTGTGTACATGAGAACTGGAAATGGCAAACGGATGTTCAGGCTTTTTCACTGAATGGGTTTGTGTGTAAATAATCAGAGCAGGTTCAGGAAGAGCGCCGTGGCCATTGTTTGCCCTCGTCCACCTAGTGAGAGGAATATCCGTTATCAGGCTAAATGGGGGAACTGGGAACGCTGTGGGTTTGGCTCTGGAAAGATGTATTAATGAAAACGGTACGTTTAAGCATAAAGAGACAAAAAGGTAAACGATGACGAGACGAGAAGCGACAGACAGCTGATAAAGATAAATAACAAAAATCCGACACCATCCAAACCCAGACAGACACGCCCCCTCAGAGCCCGGTTTCCAGACGAGCTTTTCACGAGCGTTTTCAAGCTTGATGAATAAGATCTAGAACTGCTTTCAAAGCCACTCGGCCCAACAGTCTGCTGCAGTCCGTCGGCACGAACCCGAGCGTCGCGGAGATTGACGGCACGCCTCCTACGTTCATTTAAAACCGTGGCAGGTGTGATGAACATCTGTGGGAAAACAGAAGCTCAGGAAGCTCGGAAGCCCCTCGGATTAGCAGCAGATATCTGCTTATTTTGGCAATAAAGCCAATCGTTCCCAACCCCAGCCAATTCAGACGGAGCACGGGCGAAAAGGAACGTGGAACCCTGAACAGTACACATTCAGTATTCATCACAACGGAGCACCTCGGCACAGTCGCTTCCGCAAGCAGAAGTGTCTATTTAAAGATGAAGAACACAGAGGCACTAAACATTATAATCCAGTAAATAACAGACCAGGATCCCAGTCCGGACGTACACACCAATCCAACTGCAGCTTCACTAACCGTCCCGCATCCTCCATTCTCCTCCGTCCACCCTGATCTTCAGTGATCAGGACCCCACAGGACCACCACAGAGCAGCTATGATGTGGGTGGTGGGTCATTCTCAGCACTGCAGTCACACTGACATGGTGGTGGAGTGTTAGTGTGTGTTGCGCTGGTACGATTCAGCAGGTCAATGTCACTGGCAGCAGGTCATCTTCAGTGAGAAGTCCCACATTTGTCTCTGTGGTGACGACCAGTGCCTGCATCAACACTTTGCATTCACATCTCCAGAAGGTCTGGTGTAAATTCGTGTGACGCCAGATCACGTTTGGTCTTCATTACCTAATGTTACATGAATGAGGTTCTGCAACCAGTGGTTCTACCTTTACTGAACACACACTCCGGTGCTCTATTCCAACAGGACGACGCTCGTCCACACACTGCTGACGTCTCAAGATCTCGCCTTGAAGACACAAATACTACACCGTGGTCAGTCTCATCTCCAGACCTGTCCCTGACTGAAAATGTGTGTGATGCTATTAGACGCTCTATCAACAATCCACTCCTACCACACCATCTGCAGAACTGAGTGAGAACATTCAAGGTGGATCATCACAGAACACCATTAGGAACCTCTACAACTCCACGCAGAGACGTCTGGCATGTTGAGGCCAGGGCTTTAGGAAAGCAATCCAAAATGTACACGTTTGTGGGTCACTGTTCTGCTGGAACACCCAAACAAATCCAAGGTTGAACCATCTAGCTGATGATCCTCATTCAAAACCCGATCCACACACTTTCCACCAGCATCAAAGAGGAAGTCCGTTACTACTCACCGGTGCGTTGTGCTCCAGCGCCGTCCTCCTCTCCTCTTCCTCCACGCTCTTCCGGCAGCTCTGACAGATCCAGAGAGGAACCTCTCCCAGCAGCGACTGCGATAGCGAGGGCACGGCGTCCGCAAGCTTCCGACCCGGAACCTCCCTCAGCAGGGCCTGGGAGAGAGCCGGAACAGCCTCCGACAGCTTGGACCCGTGGCTGGGGAGCCCATTGGCCAGACCTGCCCCCCAGTCCTTAAACTCACGATGGCACAGCAAACAGCAGGTGTGCATAGACTGGAAAGAGAGAAGAAGGATGGTCAGTGTTGAAAGTTTTGTGGTAATAAATGTGGCTCTCAAGGACCAGCCAATGATGGACACTAAACCTAATGCAAAGGTGCAAGAGTGGAGCTCCAAGGAAGTGGCCATGCTTGCTGGAGATGAACTTTTCACAGCAGATCATAGATCCATCTCTACATGGACAGCTGTCACAACAAGTGTCCTGAGAACATCTAGTGCCTGACGTTAAATCAGACCTCAGCACTTTCATAAGCCAACGGTTTTGCATGGTTAGTAGCAGGAACCTCCAGAAGAACTTCAGTGCCAACCTTGACCAGCACAGCTGAAGACATCTGAGAGCTTGCTCAGTAAACTTCCCAAAACCTTGCCAGAAGTCCAGAGGTGGAAACTCAAGTTCTCATCCAGCAAGCATGGTCACTCTCCTGGACCTTCAGCTCTCCAGCTCCATCACAACAAGGTCTGGGACCCGATGAAGCACCTACACATCTGAGAGAAGGTCAGAGATCCTACAGAAGAGCCGGGAAGCTGGTGCAGGAGTGTGTAGAGCTCCTTATTGATGAACTCAGTTACTGATTGGTTTCTTCTGTAAATTATTGGTTTTCTAGGTTATTGATTAGTATTCAGCTACTGATTGCTATTCAGTTATTGATTGGTTCAGGTATTGGTGATCAGGTATTAGTGAGGTATTGATGGGGTATCTGCGAGGTATTGGTAGGGTATCTGTGAGGCACTGAGGTATTGGTGAGGTATTGGTGAGACATTGATGAGGTACCGTTGATGTATCGGTGAGGTATTGATGTATGAGTGAGGTATTGATGGGGTATTGAGGTACTGATGAGGTATCGGTGAGGTATTGAGGTATCGGTGAGGGGCTGCAGCTGAGGGGTAGTTAGCTTAGCATAGGTGCGTTATTGAAGCTGCAGTTCTCTGCAGTTTCTGTTTCTCTGTTTCAGCCTCAGCAGAAGCTCTGTGTTCCGCCGCTGAAGCAGCGGGTTCGGCTCCGGTTCGGTCCGGCTCTCCGGTTACCTGTGCGGAGCTGAGCGGGCGCTCGGGCCCCGCGTCCCCGCCTCCGGCTGCAGCTCCGCCGGCCTGCCGCTCCGCCGCGCCCCGCCGCGCCTCCTCCCGCTGCCCCGCCGGCCTGCTCTTCTTCCTCGCCATAAAGCTCCGCTCTGTTCCGCTCCGCGCTGCTCGGTCCGGTCCGGTTCGGTTAGGTTCGGGGGTTTGAGTCCGCAGCGCCGGAAACACTCTGTGTTTGTGTGAAGAGTGAATATGAGAGTGAATATGGCGGCGGACTGAACACACAGCGGGGTCAGCGGGTCACACAGAGTGAGGGCAGAACAGCCGCTCCGCCATGATGAGTGAGGGAAAACACACACATATACACACACACACACACACACACAGGTACACACACATTGATACACACACATGCACACACTGATACACACACACAGGCACACACACACACACACACACACTGGTACACACACATTGATACACACACATGCACACTGATACACACACACACTAATACACATAGGGTGATGTATATTGATAGTGATGTATGATGACAGGGTGAGGTATGTTGATTGAGTGAGGGATGATAGGATGAAGTATGATGATAGAGTGAGGTATGATGATAGGGTGAAGTATGATGATAGACTGAGGTATGATGATAGAGTGAGGTATGTTGATTGAGTGAGGGATGATAGCGTGAGGTATGATAGGGTGAGGTATGATGATAGTGATGTATGATGACAGGGTGAGGTATGATGATAGGGTGAGGTATGATAGGGTGAAGTATGATAGAGTGAGGTATGATGATAGGGTGAGGTATGATAGGATGAAGTATGATGATAGAGTGAGGTATGATGATAGGGTGAGGTATGATAGGGTGAAGTATGATAGAGTGAGGTATGATGATAGGGTGAGGTATGTTGATTGAGTGAGGGATGATAGCGTGAGGTATGATAGGGTGAGGTACGATGATAGGGTGAGGTACCAGATTGGCTGGTAGACCATCAAAAGCTTACCCATATGCTGGTCAAGAGCTAAACTGGTCTACAAGTTGAACCAGATTATCCAGTTTGAGCTTGGCTGCGTCTTCCTTTCCCAGCAGGGACGTTTGACGTTTATGTAATACGTTTCATTTGTTTTGATGTTTCCAGACAGATGTTTTTCAGCCCATTCCACACTTCTTTACATCTTTGATGCAGTTTTTGGTTTCTATAGGAGGGCTTGGTTCTCCCTATTAGAGGAATTAGATCATCCAAGTGTGCAGAGAAACAGAAGATCTACAGTCTGTAATCAAAAGTAAGGTTCTCCTGTATGATCAGAGGAGCTGATAGGATCATAAGAGGCCGACTGTTAACAATCCTCACCTATGACATAATGTTCAACCGGCTCTTCTCTGAGGTGACTACAACAACGTGACTACAATATTTATACTCACATTCTTACTGATACTATCAACACCAAAGTAATACAGCAGAGAAATAATCACTCACATGATTTTATTTTAAGAACAAATGGCAGGTCAGTCTTTTTTATTTTTGATTGAGAAGCAAAAGAGACATGAAAGGCTTATGAATGAGGTCCAGTGTTCACATCTATGACGTGGATTTCGAGCTGCTATCAAAACACTTTCAATGTTACAAAACGACGGATTGTGAGATACCTCAGGTTTGGCAGTGATTTGTGGTGCAGTTACACACACAGGATAGAGAGAGAGAGAGAGAGAGAGAGAGAAGGCAAAGGATGCATCAAATCAGTATGTTCGGCAACATCACCGACCCTTATCGTGAATGCAGTGTGTTTCGGTTGTGATAGACAATGTAAAAGGCAGCGAGGGTATGCAGACAGTGTTCGGAGAGGTCTGATGTTGGTTGGCGATTTAAACAATGTGAACTGATTAAGAGCACAACTTATAAACATCTATAAACTATAAATCCTCTGGTTTTAGTAAATACTACACTCGCAGTCAGCGTTCGGCAGCACCACAGGGCTCGTTCCGCAGTTACGAGGTCTTCGCCAAGTCTGATGCGATACGGTACATTCACTGCGCTGCATCCCACCGTCCAGCTCAGCCACCGGCCGGACAGTGAAACAAAGGATCCTCGGCTATAACGCGGGATACTTCAGCATGAAGCGCTCAAAGGCATCGTAAATAGCTTTCCTGAAAAAGAAACATAGAACAATGTTACAAACAAAAGGACTCCACAACAATACGCAGCCAGGGGTCACGACTGTACTCTTACCAGACCTGTTACAAATACAGTATCTGACCACGACTCATTATTCACTACTCATAAAATACTCACTCACATCTAATTATTAACTGCAATTAATTACTTAGAAACTACTACTAATTAGTATCTGCAACCAATTACCTAGTAAGTGCTATTATTTACTCAGTAACTGCAACTAATTACACAATACTCCTACTCAGTAACCACTAATTACCTAGTAACTCCTACAGATCACTCAGTAACTACATGTAATTACCCAGTAACTAATGACTCAGTAACTACTACAAATTACCCAGTAGCTACTACTAATCACTCAACCACTATTACTGCTCAATAACTACTACAAACAATTAACCCATAACTAATTACACAGTAATTACTACTAAGCAACAACTAATTACTTACCACACATACTAATTACAAGTAACTACAACTAATTACTCAGTAACTGCAGCTTATTACTCAGTAACTACAACTAATTACCCATTACCTACTGATTACTAAGTAATGACCACTAATTACTCAGCCCCTGGTTTATAGCCTCAGTGGTAGGTGTAGCATATTGGACACCAACACTGCCTTCACTGCTGAAGAACAGGGTCCCAGTTCCAGCCAGACACGTCCATCACTCTACACCAGTCCATTCTCCTGCCCGTGTAACGCCGTTCACCTGTAGTGATCTGTACTGTGTCTAAGGGTGGTGTTGTGTTGACCCCTGCTGACCTGAAGATGGCCTGTTTGAACAGGTAGGCGCTGACGTGTCCCCCGTCGAGGTAGCGAACCTCACAGCCGGGCCAGATCTCCTGTAGGCTGCGTACGCCGGTTCGAGGAACGTAGGCGTCCTCTTTGGCCTGTACGATGATGATCAGACTGGGATCTACTGGGACTGTGATGGACAGAGGAGCAGAAGGGCATTAACATACCACAGATGTCCTAATATTAATGCACTCAGCTGCTTTAAACTGCTCCCACTGCTGACACAGTTGTGCAAATGCACACACAGCTTGTCTAGTCCATGTAGAGACTTTCTGCCAATAGAAAAGGACTCTATGGAGCTGGGGAACATGAACCCTTTGGCACCATGTCTAATACCCGGTGTGGGCTAGAGGGGTATAAAGGTCCACAGCACTGAGATGTGGAGCAGTGGCCTCACTAAATGCAATCAAATCCTCACAGCAAAGCTCCAAAACTTGTTCTCCAAAACCTACCTGAGAAGTTTGCGATGTGCGTGCATTCGTCCATGACACCCTTCATGAAGCAGAGGGACTCCCTCTGCAGGGAGTGTCGCTGCCCCACTCCAGGCCCGATGTTCTTGGCGTGAAGCATGTCCATATGCGGCCGGCTGCTGCTCACAGCGGACAGCATGCGGTCCAGGCCATCCCCTTCCCTCTGCTCCAGCAGCAGACGGTGGTCCGGAACTCGTCCACTGGCCCCGGGCCCACCTCCCTGGGCCTGCCTGTGCAGTCCCACTTGTTTGCCCTCCATGCTGCTCAGCCCCAGCAGATCCCGGGACAGAGCCAGACCAGAGAGTTTATCAAAGCTGTCCGGTGAATTCCGCACAAAGTCCTGACCCATCCGGAATGAATCTGTCTGGATGGAACAAAGAGGGTCAAATAAAACAGTGTGAAACACATGGAGGACATGTCCACCAGAAGCACGTTTACTCCTTCAAGAGGAAGTCCCACAGATCCAAAACAGGGCTGGAAAACTGCTGGCTGGCTGCAGTATGATGGTAAGCTCCGCCCATTCCTCTACTGTCTTCTCATCTCCACTAACTCCAGCAGTTCGTGGACACAGACACATTATTTAAACGTTACTCTGCGATGTTGTGAGAGGGAGGGGCTACACTTAGGCTCTACGTGATTAGTCCAGTTGTCTTTTCTGGTTTCGTCTCTGGTCTCTAATGGAATTTCGAGGTCCTCAGTGGAAACCGTGCACCACTGCCCACCACTTTGCAGAAGACACGGGACCCTCTGGCGAACCCGTCTTGTGCAACTCTCTAACCCCATCCTACTGTTCAGGATAATCCACTAATATTTACGATTCTTCAGCTCGTGGATAATCTACTTACTCCGCAACCCTGCTTCATCCCCTTACCCCGCAATACTCCAGCATGTGGATAATCTCCTCCTCGTAGACGGTGTGTGTGGCGTACTGCTTCTCCAGTTGTCTCCAGTTTACAGCTTTACTTAAAACCCCCTGAGAAAGAGAAGAGACGGACTTCAAGCGTTTCAACACTAGTGCTGATCCGATCCTTCAAATGTAAACGAGGTAAGAGAGACCCTCTTGACCGACACGTGGCATCTGAAGGGGGGGACCAGGGGACATGAAAATGAAAAGGTAAACCTGAAATCTTACTGTGGTAAAAACACTGGAGGCTGTAGTCCAGGAGAGACATGGTATCAGAGGAATGGGCTTGGGCCAGTTTGTCACAGCCAAAGATGCCATCTGTAATGAAGGACACGACATGTGACAAAAACCTAGATCACCTTTAACATATATAAACAGAAGGACAGCAAGGGGTGTCCACAAACATTTGGACACAGTATCTACTACTACTACTACTACTACACTGATGTTCTCCAAAGGGAACACAAATTATCTCAGTCAAGCACTAGAAGGTACCTACATGGCCTCCCATAGAGATGCCAGTCATGCCCAGTGGCCAGTAGCCCTCTCGCTCCAACCAGTGAAGGAGAACAGCGGACTCCAGAATTAGAGCTCCACCCATCACAAACAGGTCCGAGACGTTCTTCAGACTGGAGCGCCTTCACAACACATGGCGACACACACGTCAGTAACACCGCAGCACACAATGGCATAACTAAACATTTCAGCAGAACCTCCTATCTCCAAGATGATCATCTAACGGTCATTTTGACCATTTACAGCAACCAGCCAGAACATTAAAAGCACTGCCAGCTGAAGTGAGTAACATTGAGGCCAATGTCAGCTGGCCTCAATGAGAACCACACTGTGATGTTCTAGACGACAGGATCATCTCCAAAACATCAGGCAGGTCTTGTGGGATGTTCCTGGTCAGCACCTACCAAAAAAGCTCCAAAAGCTGCCTCATAGGAGCACCTGAACCTCACAAGTTATATCTGAAGGTGTTCACATACAACGGGACAGCGTCAGAGGTCTTGTGGCGTCCGTGCCTGGACAGGTCAGAGCTGTTTTGGTGGTAAAAGGGGAACTTATGAGATATTAGGAAGGTGGTTTTAATGTTGTGGCTGATCGGTGTACATTGGTCCCTTCATCGTATCAGTCTTGGAAAGGAGAGAGTGCTGTTATATATGAGGTCATTAAAATGGAAAGAATCTGACCACTCACACTTGGTCTTTGGGTTTTCGGTATCCATGTGGAATTCCGAGTCAAGGAAACTCACGACCCACCAAAATCAAAGAACGTCAATGAAAATCCTGACTTCATCCATAAATCAATAATTCACGAGAGGCTGTAAACGTGTTTATTCACGAACACGCGACAGGTTTAGCTATAAAAACGCGGCTCCGGACCGCCGTTAAACCAAACGGGCAGCTGTTTCAGGTTTTTAGTCTTTCTGAAGGGACTTTTATTCTGTTGATCATCACACTGTTGAAGGAGAACTGAATAAAACAGAAAAATGAATTATTATTATTATTATTATTATTATTAATAATAAATGACAGACAGGAGTAATATTACAATAATCCTTCCTCCACCAGTCAGAGGTGTGATGAAAAATTCCGATAAACTAATCTCCCTCAAAGTCGTCACATGTCTCCTTCCCATTCTGCATGATGTCCTCTCTGGACTGACCTCTGGACCAGGTCAAGGGCATTTTAAGCTTTAGGCAAAAGTCACACGGAGCCATGTGGGGAGAGTCGGGAGCCTAACGGAGCACAGGTGTGTGTTTCTGCTATCGTTGGACCAATAGTTTTAAAGAAAACCGGTACAAACTGTCCTCTGTCCAATCAGAGTGGAGCATCTGTATCCCGTACACCATAAAGTCTCTCCATGAAGGATATAATAAGGGTTTTCCAGCAGCAGGGAAGCCATTCCCGTCTCTTTGATCATGGGTCTGGCCATGAGGGTTCGCCTCCTCCAGAAAAACTGGAAAACATAAGGTCATATTATACATTTCTATCATTACAATCATCAAAGTATTCCAGAGTGAGCTGAGCCGGCAAAACCAGTACACTCACGTGGTCTCCAGTTCCAGCCAAATGGATGCAGACTGGTCTGTGCTTTCTCCATCGCTTGGGAACTATAAACTGAAACCTGTGAGAAAGTTCAGTTACCACACTGTGGACTGGTGCAGTCTGAGCAGCACGTCTCTGTACGGACTGGGAAACTGGTGTGCTAACCTGGCTTTGACCGACTCTGCTGGTAAAATTCCCGGAACCAGGTGCTCCAGTGGAGATATGAAGTGGCCGTTGTGAATTCTACAGTCGGAGTGATTCTCCACCTATAGGGAATATTTCACAGGGGTTCAGTTACGGACAACTCCAACCAATCAGAGTGATCGGAACAGTCAGGCAAGCCAACTTCACCTCATCCGTGAAAACCGGATAGTCCCGAGGCACCAGATGTTTACACCTGTCTCTGTCTCCGATGATTTTCCGGAACTCAAATATTCTGGGAGAGAGAAGAGAGATGTGTATGATTAAAATCTGACAAATTAAAAAAAGCTTCAGGAACGGACACGTGACCCAAAGACCAGACGTTAAACTGGGAATATTACATTTATGCCCACCAATACCACGTTCATAACCTGTACAGCAATGCAGCACTGGACATGCAAAACTGCCACAAGGACTGGTTCCCATAACAACCAGTATTCCCATAGCTGGAGGTGATGAGCTGCTCTCCATTATCAACACCACCACAGTCTCCTGAAGTCGCCGTCACATTTACGTTTCTCAAAACGGGATCTTCTCTTGTGGGCGGGCTTTATGCAAATGTAGGTTAAATAAAACGAGTCAAAACTGTGATGTAACAGTTTGGGGGCTTTCGAATCGGCCTGTTTCACAGCTCTGTTTTGGGCCCAAAATAGTTTTATCTGACGTATTTAAACGGGACTAAAATCACAGAACTTCCAGGAGACGTGACTTTACTCTGCCTCCCCACGTTAATTAGCCAGAATACAGAAGACAAACTGACCACACACACTCACACTCAGGTCACAGGTCAGCTTCACTCTACCTTTTCAGGTCTTCTGGCTTTCCCCATCCTTGGATGAAGAGCTTGGTGAGGAGGAGTTTTCTGTAAAGAACATCGAGCCGGCTCACACCCATTGGCAACAACCTGTCATCTGCAGAGAAGAACGATCCTTGGTCAGAAGATTTAATAAACTGTAATAATCTGTCAGAGTGACCATTGGGTTCTTGGTCACCTCCCTGACTAACGCTCTCCTACCACCATCACTCAGTTTGGCCGGTCAGCTCTATGAAGAGTCCTGGTGGTTCCAAACTTCTTCCATGTACAGATGATGGAGCCACTGTGCTCATCGGGATCTTCAATGCAGCAGAAATGTTTCTGGACCTTCTCTGGATCTGTGTCTCCATACAGTCCTGTCTCGGAGGTCTACAGACAGTTCCTTACACTTCCTGTCTTGGTTTGTCTCTGACCTGCACTGTCCACTATGGGACCTTATATAAACAGGTGTGTCTCAATTTCCAGTGTGGGGTTTTGTGTGTTTGCCCACCACAACCAGTTAAAACGCCAGTGTCCCATCACTCCCAGTCTGTCTCTCTAACTGGAAGTTATCTGACCCTTGCTGGACACTCTCCCAGTCAGTGCTTTCCTGTGTCCCATCTCTCCCAGTCTGTCTCTCTAACTGGAAGTTCACTGACCCTGGCTGGACACTCTCCCAGTCAGTGCTGTCCTGTGTCCCATCACTCCCAGTCTGTTTCTCTAACTGGGAGTTCACTGGTCCAGGCTGAAACAAAGTGAGGGTGGGGGGGTGCTGGGGGTGAGAGAGCAGAAGCAGGGTCAGTACCTCCACCTGAAGAGCAAACTGGACCATTCCCGGACACTTCTCATCTCAGAGGGCGAAGTCCTCCTGGCACCTCCACTTTCCCAGCATTCAATGGTGGTGTCGTGTGCAGCTCCCTCCCTCTCTGTGTTCAGTGGCGGTGCAGCTCCTCTGGCCACCACCAGGGGGCGGTAATGTTCCAGCCACAACATTAAAACCACCTGCAAACCCTGCTGAACCCAATTCAGAGGGTCTAAGCTGGTCATCCAGATTAGACAGAACCTATACTGGGAAGCAGCCTGGTCAAACTGGTCATACCGGTCAATCCCCCAGACTTGTGTAATAGATATAGGTGCAGAATGGATCAGCCCTATCCACGGCCCCGGGAGGCTCTACCAGGCCAGGGGTTCGAACAGACAACCTTCTAGTCACAAGGCACAACTGCCCCACATATGTACTCTGTATATAATATAATATATATAATATAATATATATTTCGGTCAACCAAATGGTCACGCTGGTCATACTGGTCAACCCATATACCCCTACTACATACTCAAAGAGTAAACGTTCCACCTTCCACCAGCAGGGGGCACTCACAGCCTGCTGAATTCAACGACCCTTTAATAACTGGTGTGTTAATATTTTTTTATTATTATTAATAATAACAATAATAATAATCCTGCAGTTTAATGGTGTTTAGGGAAATGATGGTGTTTACTAATTAAAGACCCAGCTCTGACAGTACTCGAGTTCAGCAGCAGGGGGCAGCACATACTACTTTATTATCCTCCATAATAATAATAATAATAATGCAATAATGTGATATTAAAGACTAAAGTATTGATAAATTCGTTTGTATCGTGAAATGCATGCTGTTCTGATTGTCCACGTCGATTACGAAACACATCTGCTTCGTGATGTGTCTTCAGTTGTCTTTTTCCTGGAACTGTCCGTTCCACCTTAAATCGTGCGCTTGTTGCAATGGGAGGCTCTGCGAGGCGCAGTACAGGGGCAGCGCCATTTAAGGTGGTATGGATAGTTCTAATAATAAAGTTGAAAATTATTGTTTTCGAAGCTTTTTTTAAGTACTTGGTGTCATGCATGATATGCAAAACACAGGGTGGACCCCCTGGTCAGCTCAGGAGGTGATTAATCTTATCATGTTATTAGGGGTTATAGGGAATTGATTGATGACTTGCTGACAGCTGGAGAGGGAGGTCAGTGTATGACTATGAGATAATTCTCCTCCTTTTTGGTGATAAGGCTTCATTTATTTCTAAAAATGATGACCAGTGCTGATAGTCAGCACTCTGGGCCTATATAACCATTGGTAGGGGCTGAGTGTCATACTGAGTGTGAGAGCTGCTGGAGGGGGCAGCTCAGAGACCCTCAGAGAGGCCACAGGAGGACAGAGCATGACACCTATCTCCAGGCTGATCCCAGCCCTGCTGGGGGGACTGATAGTGAGTGCTGTCCCGGAGCAGAGCGCCTTTCTGGGCGACATCCTGGAGGTTTACGGCCAGAACGGCTTACTGGATCAGAACAGCATTAATAGCCTACTGGAAACCATTAGTGAAGAAAAGCCAGTGCTGGAGCAGCAGGCTGTGCAAGCTCAGGTAAGACCTCCAGAATCTCTGATCACTCGTATGCTTAGAGAAAAACTCTGTTTAATACACCGAATTAAGGTTCTGTAACTGTCTGTTCTGAGATGAACAGAACATCTTCAGGAAAATGCAGATTATTTCATCATATCTTTGAAATAAACTAATTTACAACATAAATAAACACACTATAAACACATAAGGTGAATATATATACACACATTTACACACACACACACACACATGTATATTCACCTTATGTGTTTATAGTGGCACTAACTTGCTTCTGCACAAAGATGGTCATGCTATAAATACCTGCAGGGTGTGCAATGAGATACATAGGTTGAGAAGAGGTGGTCACATCATACGCAACCCCTGGTCTTAAGGAAACACTTATCGGAGTTGTGTTCGAGAACCAAATGACGGACACTCAACACACGGCAGACCATCAACATATGGAGCGAAGTGGCACACAAGAGGCCTTTTCCCTGTAGACTGGGATTTCTGCCACCGTTGGAAGACCAGCATCACGCCTTTTAGCCAATCATTAACATCTGCTTTGTGACCCATTTTCCAAACACCCAATGAGAGGCACGCTCCTGTCGCACACCCCACAGGTATTTATCGCCCCATCATCCTCCAGCACCATCACTGGAGCCTGAACTCCTTCACATGCAAGGTGACGAATATTTTGTCCAGGCAGCTCGTACGAGTAAACACTACACGTGTGTAAGTTGATAGTAAGAGTATTAAGAGTAATATTTCTATAGAAATGAGTATTTTAGACCTCATTTAATTGCTGCACTGAGTTGATGACCCCCTCCTCGTCTCTCTCCCTGGTCTTGGTTTGGCAGTGTGTGTCTGGGGAGGAGATTCTTACTCTCTATGGACTCAACAACCTCACACACTTAAACCAGGATCACCTGAGGACCATCTGTCCTGCCTTGCTTAACCAGGCGCTGCTGTCCCCTTGCACCCCACTGGTGACCAGTACACCTACCAGTATACTGGTAGAGGATCATGGTGAGATTTCTTTCTGGTTGATAGAAGAGGGCATTTATTTTAATTATATGATTTAGTAACTGGTAACTGATATGACAGCAATATTTAACTTCTATAGGCTGAAAGCAATGATTAGTATTATGGGTCTTAAAGGTATAAAGTCTTAATAATGTCACTGTATAATTCAGTCCAGTGACCAGATATCTAGAACGTCCAGAATGCCAGCAGTGAGGTTTATCATTACAAACTTGGTCCCACTTATTGAAAGTCAATTTGATTGGTTGATTACTTATTATTATTATTATTATTATTATTATTATTATTGTATTTTTACATGAATAAATGGACTAAGTTTTAGTTTTAATAAATGATTATAAAATGTAGTAATATTATTAAATAATTCAGAATCATAATAAAAAAAGGTCAGTTCATTGGGAAACAATTGAAATAAAAAAAATCATAATAACAAAAAAATAAAAATATGAATGATAAAAATGATCATAATAAGTCTAATAAATTAAATAAGTCTAATAAATCAATATCAAATCACTACACATACTGTAAAACGGCTGTTTGGAAACCTGTGTCAACTTTTCTCATCGATTCTGTGACTGTTGCTCAGTTTTCCTCACTTTTCTCTGTGCAAAGCTCACGGTGTTGCACTAATCGGTGAGCTTTAAACATGGACCTTGCTCCTGCTCTGGGCTCCGGGCTCTAAGCTGGCTGATAGGGGATCATTGGTTCTGCACTGATATGAACAGATTGTTTATTGGTTCAGAGAGGAGCGTGACACAGTGGCTACAAACAGCATACTTTAGACTTGATCCTCTTCTGTTTGGGTCCCGGCAGGTTATTGGGTCTGTGAGCTTATTGTGAATGAATCCAGAATCTCAGATACCCAGAAGCTGTCCTACCAATGGGGATATAATGGGATATAATGGGATATAATGGGATATAATGGGGATATAATGGGATATAATGGGATATAATGGGATATATAATATATATCTACACACAACAGTGCTGCCCATATAGTGTTTGGTCCCCTGTTGTTGCCGTAAAGCCTCTATGATACAAACATTGCAGCTGATAATGTCTCACTGTGTCCTCCTTCTTTTACAGTTTGGGGATATGGGTTTCTGGCTGTCACAATCATCAACCTGTTCTCCCTTCTGGGTCTGGTTCTTATCCCAGTCACCAAGAAACCCTGCTTCCCTAAAGTTCTCACATACTTTATTGGCCTGGCAATCGGGACACTGTTCTCTAATGCTGCGCTGCAGCTCATACCCGAGGTGAGTAAGAGATGAACGAGGGATAGCAGTAATACCTTCACTGAGAAAGAATAACACACAGAGGGAAATCGGTCTGATTGGACATAGAGGGTGTAAAGTGTTTCCCCCACTGTCCAATAAAAAGGCTCTCAGAGGCTACTTTTGGGTAGTGTACCTCATGGCAAGAGATCGTAGACTGCTAGACACGCCTCTAAAACACGCACCAAGACATTTCGCCCGGTTGACAGAGTTGGAGAGGGGCCGTCCGTGGACTGAGAGAAGCAGGATGAACTGCCATCGTCTAGGCTGTTCTTGCCCTCGTTTGCAGTGGAGTTATGAACGAGAGACCTGGACTGTTATGGCCTGGAACCATATCGTCTTTAGTGACGAATTTGGGATTAGATGGTCGGGTTAGAGTTCTTTGATTCTGTCTGTGCTTTGGAGCGACAGTCAGTCACCCCCAGTAGTGATACGAGGGACACTAACAGCTCAGCGATATGTGCAGGACATCCTGCGGACGTGTCCTCTCATGGCAGGGTTTCCAGATAGAGATCATGCTCCCAGCAAGGGTTTCCCAGGAACGTCTCAGCTGTATCATCAGCTTTAAAACTGAAATGAAATGTGTTCAATCATCTATAATCAATAGTTTCACGATGACCTTTCTGCTTTCAGGCCTTGGGGTTTGACCCCAAAGCAGACAACTACGTCCTGAAAGCCGTCGGGATCTTCGGTGGATTCTACCTGCTCTTCTTCACGGAGAAGGTTCTGAAGATGGTCCTGAAGACAGATCATGAGGTAGTTCAAGACCTAAACCATTAACGTCCACGTATGCTTTTCTGTCTGGTTAAAGTATCTGAATGCTGAATTACAAGAGGTGTCCACAAACTTTTGGACATAACGTCATGTGAAAAAGTTGGGACACCCCATGAACACCTTTGGCTTTAATGTGTTTAAACATGACTTTGAATCTCTGGTCCTCTGTGTTGCGTCCCAGCATGGCCACAGTCACTTCAGTCCTGCAGAGAGTCCTCAGCAGAATGGAGGAACGGTCATCGCTGTCACCAGCTTCTGCACGCCCAGCAGTGAGAAGACCAGTATAGCTTCAGATCCTCCTGAAGAACAGGTACCACTCACCATGAAATCTCACACAGGACATTTTTCATGGAGGTGTAGAGGTTCCTAATGGTGTCCTGTGATGATCCATGCCATGCAGCTTGAATGTTCTCACTCAGTTCTGCAGATGGTGTGGTAGGGGTGGAGTGTTGATAGAGCGTCCAATAGAGTCCACACATTTTCAATCAGGGACATTGTATCATCGATCATTTCAGCTGTATTTTTTAATTTGACATTTACATGGTATTGACATGAATTTGACAGAACTCACTGATCATATTGAGATCATGTCCTTTTATTGCACGACAAGTCGATAGACGCTGACGACTGTTCCATTCAGCACTCCAGCTCATCTCGGTTCTGGCTGTTTGGGTGTGCATGCTGGCTGGGTGGGCGTCTGCGTTTGGTATCTGTCTTATCTTTAAGCCAGAAACCAGGACACACCACCCAGAACTGACCGAACCGTTAAGAAAGCACTTTGGTCGTAAATCACGTGTGGGTGGGGCTTCACAATAAAGAGCTAAAACTAACAAATGATCTGCAGTCTTGTGTAGAGCGTCCTGGGACTGAAGGAGCACAGAATTAAACCAGTTTATTGTCCTTGCGCAGATGTTAAACATGGTGTAGGTAGAGCCATTAGGCCTCTGGATGTGTGGAAATGGCTGTAAATATGTATTGATTTGCTCATTAAATGCCGTTGGAGTCCCACCAGTCAGCATTATCACTGGTCTACAGAAGGTCTGTGGTTGGGCGGCATCTGCTGTCCTTGAGCGAGATCCTTGAAAGCTCAAATCCGGGACAGCAGCCATGCCGGCTCCTGAGTGTGTGGATACTACACTCCAGGATAATCATTAACTTAGTCAGTCGTCAGTCAGCTTCCTCCTTTTGATCCCACAGTTCATGAAACGAGGATAAAGTTCAGACCCCCTCTGTCCCAAAAACTGGTTTCTCCTCCTTTGTCTGAAATAACGTCAGTGAGACGTTTCTAGAACCGTCTACCGTCTCTGACATCGACTGGAAGAACGGCGTTCCCGCTCCTCCATGCGGAATTCTTCCAGCTCTGTGATGTTTCAGCGTCAGTCTTTGTACAGACGCTCTTCCGTTCTCCTCAAACCCCCTCTGATACAATAAAGATCTCATAGTGGTTTCTATGATGGAGAGACCTCCACACCCTGCTGCAGCAGAGCAGCTCCAAACCACCACACTTCCACCACCATGTTCACAGCTGCTATGAGCTTCTTATGTGCTGTGTTTGCACCAAAGATGGGACGATATCGACTCGAACATAAATAACAAAAATAATAAAGGACATTTCATTTATTCGTCACAAATATGTGTGTGTGTGTGTGTGTGTGTGTGTGTGTGTGTGTGTGTGGGGAGCTTGGAGGGGTCAGTGAATCCTCCTGTCCGGTCTCAGCGAGACACACAGCTGTATTTGGCTTAGACACATACAGCTGTTCACGGAAAGAACACTGGCCTCCGTCCCAGTTCAGGAACAGCACTCATCATTCAGGTCTTACAGTTCCTGATCGTGGACCATAGAGTTTTACTGAGACGTCATTCAGTATATTTACAAAATATTTTGCCATTTTAATAAGAATTTTAGAAAAATGCCTTTTTAAATGAGATATACGATGCCTTTCTGTACTGGCTTCCTACATCACAGGTCATCTCACTGGAATGAACTGCAGTGAGAACGTTATAGGAACGGTGTTGTAGCAGCACCCAGGAAAATGTGTGCTGCTACATTCCCATTATGGAAACACATGAAATATGTCAGGAGCCCATATCAGGGCTGTGGGGTTATGAGAACATGAAGAAGGTGTTATCAGAAGATGTTTTCTTATCTCTCGTCCTGTCCCCTCATTAAAGGTGTCCCCTCAGCTGCCGTGTCTGCGGCGGGTGGGTCAGAGGTTGGCCAGTGTGAAGACGGTGGCGTGGATGATCACGCTGAGCGATGCCCTGCATAACTTCATTGACGGCCTGGCCATCGGAGCTTCGTTTACCGTGTCCGTGCTGACCGGCTTCAGCACCTCCATCGCCATCGTCTGTGAAGAGTTCCCGCACGAGCTCGGTGAGAGACAGAAATAAACCGGAGACCTTTTGATGATCCGGCAGTTAGACAGTTGCGCCACTCTGTTACTGTGAAAGTGTTTCCGTATAAAAGAGCAGACGTGTGGTTTTAGGAATTTGAGCTCCTCTAGGTCTGTGATGAACATTTTACGATTGTTGGATCCTCTTTACTCATCTTGTGGTTCTGCTCTTGGGCTCATGTGGGCAGTGGTTCTAAACGTTCTCCACTGCATTCCTGCCGGACACACTTTGAACGGCCGCAATTAACGTACAGTCAGTGGTCGAGTTCGTACACATTTCGGATTGTGGTTTTGAGAACGAATATTCAAAGCCTGTGAAATGCTGTTCACGCCCCCTGCATCCCCCACCACCCGATCGTCATGTGGATCTGAGCTGGTCAGTCAGGAGGCTGACTGGGCTGACCACAGTGAGAGAGGTGAGGATGATGAATAATGACTGTGTTAATGAGACGGTTTAAACGTGACTCAGAGGGAGCGTGACCAGCGTGACTAGAGTGAACATGCCGATTCCCTCTGCAGTGAGGACACTGAAAACAAACATTCCCACTCACTCACTGACCTGTCACAGGGTCAGGCTGACAGGTCAGGCCTCCTCCCGAGCTTTGTGTCTGTTCAGTGCTCTCCGTGACTCATGCTGATGTGCAACAGAAACCGAAACTCTTCCAAAAACGATCTAGAAAATAAAACTTCTTCTAACAAATCTCTCACTGACCACTGACTTTATGTGTGTGTGTGTGTGTGTGTGTGTGTGTGTGTGGTCCATGTCTCCCCCTGCAGGTGACTTTGTGATTTTACTGAACTCAGGGATGAGCGTCCCACAGGCCATCTTCTTCAACCTGCTGTCAGCGATGTCCTGCTACGTGGGGCTGGTGTTCGGGATCCTGCTGGGCAGCACATTCGCTCCCAATGTCATCTTCGCCATTGCTGGAGGAATGTTCCTCTACATAGCTCTCGCAGACATGGTGAGACACTGACCAGTATAAACACACATCATCACAGAACAGCCTAACACACCACCACCATGTCAGTGTGACTGCAGTGCTGAGAATGACCCACCACCCACATAATAGCTGCTCTGTGGTGGTCCTGTGGGGTCCTGATGATTGAAGATCAGGGTGAAAGGAGGAGAATAAGGTCTGCAGAGAAACAGATGAACGACAGTCTGGAATTATAGAACCACAAAGAGCTCCTGTGTGATCAAAGGAGCTGATAGGATGGACAGAGAGAGGAGAAATGAGGAGGTGGTCTTAATGTTAAAGACTGTTGGAATTTGCATCACCAGCACAGGTTTATGACCTCATCAAGCAGTTATTACTTCCTACGCTTCCCCTGAAACCGGACACGATAACCATCCCCAGATTAGATATTTAATCTGATCTTCAGGCTCAGCTGTTTGGGAAGGTGTGGACAGCAGGAGCTCCATATACAGATCAGTGTTTCCTGACCTTTATCTGCAGGAACAGTTGGTCATTCGGGCGTGATGATCACGTTTAGTCCTCAGCATGAACACGCTGCACCTGATTATCCGTATGACATCATACCTCTGCTTGATCATAAACCAATCAATTCAGTTCATCTGACCACTGACCACTGCTTTAGTCACTATCAGGGTGGGGTTACTTTAAGATGAGACATGCACCACTGGATAGGTATGTAGTTACATAGTCACATAGGGTTAATAGTGATGTCAACCTCACTACACTTCGATACACCTAACGCATCCCTGCTGTCTCCCCTCAGTTCCCCGAGATGAATGCCATTGCCAGAGAACAGCAGAGGAACACAAAGACAGACATGGTGTTCTTCATCATCCAGAACGCCGGGCTGCTCTCAGGTTTCTCCATCATCTTCCTCATCACCATGTTCGCCGGGGAAATTAACCTGGGCTGAGCGGACCACCCCGCCCTACACCACCACACTGCCTTCAAGCTCAGTGTCAACGAACACTTCAGTGCTTTCAAGCTGGAGAACCGCTAGTGATTGTGCAGAACCTCTAGAACCGATCATGAACTAACACTTGACGCTGTGGTTTATAATCTGAGATTAAGTGCATCTTATATGTTCACACGTTTCTGATCAAAATGAAATATTTTATTCACTTTTTATGTCTGAACCTTTAAAACACCAGTGACGCACTTTTACTCTTCACTTCAGATCTAGAAGAGCTCACTGTCCATCTCAGCTCCTCTGACCACACAGGAGCTCTTTGTGGTTCTATAATTCCAGACTGTCGTTCATCTGTTTCTCTGCAGGCTTCATTCTCCTCCTTTCACCCTGATCTTCAATGATCAGGACCCCACAGGACCACCACAGAGCACCTATGATGTGGGTGGTGGGTCATTCTCAGCACTGCAGTCACACTGACATGGTGGTGGTGTGTTAGTGTGTGTTGCTGGTACGAGTGGATCAGACGCAGCAGTGCTGCTGGAGTGTTTAAACACTGTCTCCACTCACTGTCCACTCTATTAGACACTCCTACCGAGTGTCTCCACCTTGTAGATGTAAAGTCAGAGACAGAAGCTCATCTGTTTCTGCACAGTTTGTGTTGGTCGTCCTCTAGTCCTTCATCAGTGCTCACAGAGAGAATTCCGATTGGACGAGTGGGAAAATGATTTTCCATCATAGGAATATTTTGCATTTTTCCCTATAAACCCTCTATAAATCTGTCCCGCGTAAAAGAAGTGAGAGATAAAGCCAAGAGGAAAATAAACGACAAATCAAACGTCATCTTATCAAAAAGTCAAATTTATATTTTCTTTCGGACATTTTATGATATATATCTGTAAATATCTATACATTTAGTTATTTAACATTCATTCAACAGAGAATACTGTACAACAGTAAAGTCAGTTCAATATTCTTTGCAAAATTAAAAACAACTTTTCAAAAATATACATCTACTGTATAATATTGTTCTGAGAACATTAACTCTAGATTTTATATCAGTAAAAAAAAAAGACATCTGACGATAAACTGAACTGTAAGTACAGAACTGACCAAACAAAGTCACCTGGAGGCACATTTAGCTCTAAAAATCTAGAACAGCACGGTTCTCCAACATTTCCAACATCGACTGAGGCAGCAGAACAGCGAGAACAGAGGGAATAAACAGAGTCACCGAGAAAAGCACTTGATGAGGCACCGCGACGGGATTAACGAAGACGAACGGAACGCGTTTGGCAGAAACTCTCATTTCCAGCTGCCTCGTTCTGAGTCCAACCACACGGGAGCTGCGAGAGAACACTTTGAAAGGAGGGGAACATTAGAATTAGATCTCTATGATCGACTACGAGCAAATAAAATTCCATTTGTTTTAACCTGTAAATAAATGGAATTCAAGTTCTGTAGAAAAGCACAGCGACAGAATTCATTTTCTGCGATTAACTAAGAGTCTGAATTCTATTTCTGTTACTACGTATGTAGAATATAATTCCATTTATTCACTAGTTTTAAAATTACATTCCATTCATTCACCAAAGATTTAGAATTCAATTACTCTCGTTCACTACATTTAGAATTCCTTTTCCATCATTTAATAGTTTTAGAATTTAGTTTCCATCATTTATTAAAGATTTATTATAACGTTGACTAATTCTAGATTTACAATTCCACTTCATTTTCACAAGAATTTCAAAATTCCACTTGTCATTTTACTCTTTTTTAGAATCATTTGTTAGTTTTAGAATTCCTTTTCCATCATTTGTTATTTTTAGAATTCCTTTTCCATCATGTTATTTTTAGAATTCCTTTTCCATCATGTTATTTTTAGAATTCCTTTTCCATCATTTGTTATTTTTAGAATTCCTTTTCCATCATTTTAGTTTTATAATTCCAACTCTATCATTTACTCTAGAATTATGTTGCCATCTTTTACTAGTTCTAGATTTCCAAGTGCACTTCTCTCATTCATTAGTTTTAGAATTCCATTTCTATCATTTGTTAGTTCTAGATTTTAAATTCATTTGGTCACTTATGGTTTTGTGTTACACGTCCTTCCGGAGTTTGGTATTTCTTATGATTTCCACAGAAGTAGAATTCTACTCCATCAGTAACTTTATTAAACTGGAATTCTATGATGACCAAGTCTGATCGTTCTATTTGTACAGTGAAGTGACTGAAGGACAGAAGTTCAGTCTGATCTGACCGAGACGAAATCAGAGCAGCAGTGGACGGGACCGGAGACAGAGTGTTGGACAGTGGTGTTGTGTGAGCTTTAATGTGAACGTGGTAAACGGACTGAACATTTATCCCTTTTTAAAAACTGATCTGGACGTACGTTTGGATGGAGACACCCAGCGATGTTGTACTTAAGGCTTCGACCTGGAAGATCAATTACTGTAACTGGTCACTGCTTTGGCATTGAGAACGTTCCCGGCCCCACTGGTTTGAAGGAACACCCAGCGTTCTTCCGAAGCTTCCCGTGATCTTCTGTTATGGATGTGTTTTCTTTTGTGTGCTTTAATGAGTCGATGGTTAACAGACAGTGAGGGTGTTCATCACATTTCAGTCCTGGTTCGCTCTGCCGTCATACTGACACTGTGGCAGTCAAACCAAATGGGGACACGTCCCTCACTGGGAGCAGAATCAGACCAAAGAATGTCTCGCTCTATCTAGATCAGGGGTCTCGACCGGGTCAGAGACGGGCCAGTCGCTTTGAGACCCCTGACCTAGAGGACTCTGATTAAAGGTGGATGTACAACAGCCTGCCACGGTCACCGTTTGACGTTGACATTTGAGGTCGCGGTTGTTAGTAAGCAGTATAAATATGACATTATATAAAAATAAAAGGTTGGATTTGCTCTCCGACTGACGAAAAATCCGACTGTCTCACAATCAGGGCTGAAATCGGGGTCAAATTTGCGTAGTGTTACCCCAGCTTTAGTGCGTGGGTCAGCCATCTCCGAAACACAGACGCAACAGTTGAGCAGAGAGTAGCAGAAGAAGGGAGTGAAGAGTGGAGGAGACTGCAGAGGTAGATGAAGAGAAGCTGTAGGCTACACTGTACAGTTTCACTGTCATATGTTCAAGCAGCCTCATAGAAAAACACTGCTGGAGCAGGACTGACCGGTCACTGTAACATCCAAAGACAAGTCTACAGTACGACACAGTGTATATTTATATATTACTATATATATGAAAGCATTGTGCTTCACCGACACGTCTTACTGTACAGCTTTACATTAGAACACCTTTACAACTCTGCAAACATTTGTCTAGTACACCATAACGAACAGTGTGAATCGCGCAAAGTATGAGAGTTTCTCTACAGACGCACGTTAAACTGCGGGAATATTCATGCTTCGCACAGAACACGACGCGTTCTGATTGGAAAGGCCACGCTTGATCGACACGACCACATGACTATGACCAGCCTACGGGAATGCGTCCTTTATACACAACAATATCGTCTATATATAACGTCACTTTTACGCAAAAGTGAATCGGACGCCGTGTCCAGAACTGCATGATGAATCGACCAATAGAAATGCTAGTTTTTGCACAACGGCGATGACGATCCTTCTAGTTCTAGTTCGTCGATCTGAGACCAGGAACCAGATTCGCGAAAGGTGTCCAACGACAAAACGTTCAAAAGATCGTAGGAATGTTATTAAATGCAAATCGTGAGACACCTAAACTGGTTTTTGAAGCTGGACGTCCAAGAGAGAACATACCCTACACTGGAAAGACAACTGGTTAAGTTGGTAGACCAGCTTAGCTGCTGACATCACAGCCCTTTTCCACTGGAGTTGGGTGGATTAGCTGCTTTACCAGCATTACCAACCTGAGCAAGATGGATGTTAAGATGGTCATACTGGTGGACAAGCGTAGAGACAGATACTCCGACTCTTAACACCCTTGATTTCAGAAGAAAGGTTGAATGAACAGGTGTCCCAATACTTTTGTCATATGGACGCCTGCACATTATTTGCTTATTCTCAAGCTAGAAGGTACGTTTTAGAAGCTTAGTCACGTGTAGGATGTACGCTTATAAGATGTAAGTCTCTAAGCTCTTTAGAAGCTTCCGTGAATCTTTGGCAGGTCTGGCTGCAGGTCTTGTGATCAAAAACGAAACTAAATCCATTATAACTGAAACTGCAGAAGCTGACCTTTGAGAACCTCCAACCAAAGTTCATCACTATCCATATTGTGCTGCTGGATCTCTTCTAAGCCTCTGCGGCTTCATCCAGCTGTTATAAACGCCGGTTCTGTGCTTCTACAGGCATCTCAGATGCTGTGCAGATAAGGTAGAACTACAGCTGAAAGTGTCGCTGCTGCACAGGACTGCACGCGGTACGTAACGCTGGTCATACAGTAACAGTCAAAAAAAAACACTGCGAAATAGAAAGTAAACGTAGACTCGCAGCTGCTCAACAATAACTACTACTTGGTGCAACCGACCCCATGTTTATTGCAATGGCAATTCCAGTAACTCATGTTGTGGACTGAGGGTCAAAACAGGAAGATGGAAGAGCGGAGCTCGTCTTAAAGAGCTGCATTTACCGTTTCGGAGTCGCAGCACGAAGAACATGCTCTCGGGATCCAAATCCGGTGGTTCCTTCACGGTGTAGTCGAAGTATTAAGTCTAAGCAATCTTTTTCATTGATACCACGTAATCAGACGCTCAGCACCCTCATCTTGGACGGGACCAAACCTAAGTGACGTGGGGAAGGTAGTCGGGGACAATCACGTGAGCTACACTTTCTGGATATTTGAACGGAACCTCCTGAAGGCTCCAAACTGCAGCACGTGAAGACGGGTTTTTCTCGTTCGTTATGAAAGACTGTTCTCTGATGATCTTCTCTAAACCCTGTCCACACTATGAGCGCTCGTTATGGATGTCTGCGGTGCTTCACCCACTGAGACAGAGCACACAGCCTTGTTAGCTCAATGGCCTACATCAAGGAGACATCCAGCTGTCTGCTGGCACTGCAGAGTGTGTGTGTGTGTGTGTGTGTGTGTGTGTGTGTGTGTGTGTGTGTGTGTATGTGTATGTGGAGCGTCAGATTGCTCCTTCGCCTGGCGCCGGGCTCTCGGCTCTTCCCTCCTTCAGACTGCCAGACTGCTTCTTCTGCTTGATCTTGGACTTCCTCAGCATGTGCACCTGCAGGAGGGGAGACGGACGTAAGGACCGTACGGCAGACTGTCCTGCAGGGACAATACTCTTACGTTCCACTGCAACGGAGGGTTCTGCAAGTTCTTGCAGGAATTACCTTCGGACCAGCAGCAGAGATGATGATCTGTCCGGGCGCTTGAATCCACGGCTCCCCGTCCACCTGCACTGGGATGGGTTTGGTTACTGTGATGCGGATGTAGCTGCCCTGGGCGATTCGGATCCCGGAGCGCATCCCGCTCTGGACTTGACCCTGTGAGACACACGGACAGACCCGTCTTCATGAAGCATCGGACGCGTCTCTTCCGTTAATAGAACAACTAAAATATAAACAGGCAGAGACTCACCATGTGGACCACCCCGGTCACTCCCACCACCTCCAACATGCTGTCATCTATTCTGGGCTTTTCGAACCGCGAGTCACTGTCTGAACCCCACAGATCCGCCCCCGAACCCCAGCTACCAATCAGAAACATACAAACAGCGGGATTTCACTACTTATACCACCAGAAAAGGCCATCATAACGTTCGATGGTTATAAAAGCATTTTCTTGTCAGGAAAAACGTCCCCCTCTGTCCTAACAGCTGCATCTCCTTCTTTGTCTGAAATAATGTCAGTGAGATGTTTCTACAGATGTTTCTACCGTCTCTGACATCGACTGTGAGAACGACGTTCCCATGCGGAATCAGGAAGGTTCACCTGGGGATGTTGAGGAAGATGAGTCCCTCTATGCTGGGCAGCTCTATGTCCTGCTTGTCCACCTCGAGTCTCAAGTCTTTATGGAGGTTTCGTGTGTGACTCAGCTTCTGTAGACCAACCTTCACATACACACCTTTGTTATGAAACCTGCAAAACACCAGCAGCAGTTACAAACGCTGTGCATTTAAAAGAAACACACAGAGCAGGGAGTATCAAGGGGTTTTACAGACGCGAGCTGCACGCGGAACTGCTGCGGAACCTGGGCTTTTACGAGGAACTGATACTGAACGGTGATGTTTTAAGAGGGTGCTCGACAGCGGTGTGTAATACTGTGCATGGACGCTGGTTTGGAGGGCTCTCCAGTGCAGTGCTGCGCTGTAATAATCAGATACGCGGTACTTATTCATGTGGTGTGTATGAAGTCATTGTTTACAGCGATTGTTGTGCAGTTTAACGCTGTTCTGTCCGTTTAAGTGCAGCAGAGAACATTAACACGGGTCCGTTTAATCACTTCCCAAAACAAGCACCGCACTGGCGCTACCGAGAAGGTTGCTGCTGGTGGTGGTACACATTTTCAATCAGGGACAGGTCTGGAGATGAGACCGACCACGGCGTAGTATCTGTGTCTTCAAGACGAGATCTTGAGACGGCAGCAGTGTGTGGACAAGTGTCGTCCTGCTGGAATAGAGCACCGGAGTGTGTGTTCAGAAAAGGTAGAACCACTGGTTGCAGAACCTCATTAACGTAACGTTGGTCTGTTGAAGTGTCTGTAATGAAGATCACAGGTGATCTGACATCGTACGAAACTGCATCCACAGCATCACACCAGACCTTCTGGACGTGTGACAAAAGCCATTAATCTTAGTGGGACTCGTCGCTGAAGATGACCCGCTGCCATTCTGGGAGACTCCACCACAGTTCTTCTCAAAGGATGCTCCAACACAACAGCTGGAGTCAGGATGAAGAGCATGTCCTACCGGACGACCTTCCAGTCGCTCAGACACAGCGAGTGCCGAGTCTCATTCATGTTGGTTGATTCCTTTTGGGTGCAACTATTTCTGGGTGAAATGCTTTAACAACTGTCCAATCACATGAAGAGCATACATGCAGTAGATGAATGCATTTGTTAGAAGGGGTGTCCATAAATATTTGGACAGTAACGTAAGTATTGAGGGAAATAACAGTACAGGACGGAGGTGCTGACCTGCTGTTGAATTTGCCTGGTTCTTCTTCTCGAGCGTGATGAAAATCCAGGCTGAGCTCGGCGTCAATCCCTAGGCCAAAGTAGTTATTCATCTGGACTATCTGTAAACACACACACACACACACACACACACACACACACACACACACACACACACACACACACACACACACAGCCTTAAACATCCAAGGAGCACATCTTCTACGAATTCCAGACATGGAATCGTTCAGTTCCACCAGCAGCTCACCGATTTCACTTAAATGAAAGCCTGATTAAACTAGGCACCGGATGAGAACATGTTCTAGCTCCAAAAGACCATATTAATGCTCAGTGCCCGAGCAAACAGGCGCTACGGCACAGGTTGGAGATACGTGGTACCTTGGGAGGCTCCAGGAAGCCGTTCTGCGTGCCATCCTCGGTCATCTCCTGAGCATCAAACAGAATGGTCCAGCGGTCCATCTCCACTTCATCTGCTTCGTCTACAGACACCAGGATGTTGTAGGGATCCTCCCCACTGTATCCGGTACCCCACCGCAGAACCCGTGCTAGATCATTGCCTAAACACACATGAATTTAATCAATTAAACGGTTGTAGTATGTCTGTCAGATCTGTCTCTCTTCACTACACGCGATTTTAATCTGTAGGACATACGGCTGCGTCACAATAGTATCCACACTTCACAGACGGTCCCTTGGTGTCTTTGGGACTGCGGCCCACTAGGGGGGGCAAGACCCACAGATTGAAAAACACTGCATTCGTCTCTACCTGTGCCTAGAGGGACAATACTAATCGCCGGCTCGGGGCAGGACAGTTTGTGTCTGATGGCCTCCAGCACTCCCAGCACCCAGCCCACTGTCCCGTCCCCTCCGCAAACCAGCATCCGGAAGTGGGGCACCTCCCGGAAAGTGTGGAGCCTGTCGTAGAAATCGCACAGAAGAGACGTGTGACAGTTAACAAAGTCATTCTTCTGAAGGACAATCTCAGGGCAGTCACATGATCTCACCCGGGTAAAGGTCCTCCATTGGTCAGCTCAAACACCTGATGGGGGTTTAGAAGCTTCCGGAAGCCGTAGAGGATCTCTCTGCCTTTCAGGCCACCACTTTTGGGATTAACGAAGACCAGTAGGGGAGAGAAGCCTCGGCTCAGTTTGCTTTGCTGTGAAAACACAATGTTGAAGTTTATTAAAGATCATCAACAAACACACGATACCGTTTCACAGCTGCCCACTAGAGGGCGCCACTCTGCTAATGAGCTTTGACCATCATGACCAATCAAATTCCAGATAATCAGTGGTTTGTTGACTCCAAACGGTATCTCCTCCTGTGTCTGAAATAATGTCAGTGAGATGTTTCTAAAACCGTCTACCGTCTCCGACAATGACTGGAAGAACAACGTTCCCGCTCCTCCGTGCGGAATTCTTTCAGCTCTGTGATGTTTCAGCGTCAGTCTTTGTGTAGACGCTCTTCCGTTCTCCTCAAACCCCCTCTGATACAATAAAGATCTCAGAGTGGTTTCTGTGATGGAGAGATCTCCACACCCTGCTGCAGCAGAGCAGCTCCAAACCATCACACTTCCACCACAGCTGCTATGAGCTTCTTCTGCTCTAATGCTGTGTTTGGTTTGCATTCCCACACCATGATGCTCCTCCACCAGCCTGTTCATGTTCATATCGTAGCTGGACACTGTCCGACTCGAAGCTGATTAACCGGCTCTACTAGACCTGCTCCACCTGCACAGGAATCCTGACTCCAGCACGGTGGTCCCACATGCAGCGACACTTCATTTCTTTTTTTTTTTTATTTCTATATTTTTAATAATTGTTCAGAAGGTCAAATAAATATGAATGATCATTTTTCCTGACCTGTACGTTCTTCCGAACAAGGTGAGTGAGGGAATGACACACGTACCAGGATTTCAGGAATGACGAGACAGGTGAGCTGCTTCCCGTTAATGCTGGTGTCCCTGGCCAGCATGTAGATCCGCTCTGCCTCCGAGAAACAGCTAACCCGCAATGCCACCGCACCTGCACCAGCACACACACCTGGTCACACCTGCGCCCTGCTCAGCAGAACGCTGTTCACACTGTATTCTGATGATGAGGCAGGATACAGGGTTATTCTGAGACTGGTCTGTTTCAGCAAACCCACTCGGAAAAGAGGGAACGCTGGAAAAATGCCGGAAATTCAAGGCCGAAGCAGCAGGGGCGACAAAGGGCCCCTGCCAGCTCCTCGTGGTTCCTCGTGTATGGCTTTAGGAGTGTGCGATTCTAACAAGGCCCCCATTTATAGATGTACAGTGTGTGTGTGAGCACAGATCACACACACACACACACACACACACACACACACACACACACACACACACACAGTCTGTTTGTTCTGCTATACACAGCATCAGTGACGGCCAGCAGCACTGAATAGAGTCTGAAAGTCTGTTCTGAGACAATAGTACAGCACAGAGGAGCTTCTGTCTCTCTCACACACACACACACACACACACACACACACACACACACACACACACACACACACACACACACACACACACACAATCCCCTCTCCCAGAGTCCAGGTGTAGACCAACAGTTACCGTGGAATGTTGCTATGGTGATGGGATGGGTTTCTTACCTTGTCCAGAATAAACGTGATTGATGGTGACCAAGTGAGCTGCAGACAGAGAGAGAATTTAAATGATTTATGTGTGTGTGTGTGTGTGTGTGTGTGTGTGTGTGTGTGTGTGTGTGTGTGTGTGTGTGTGTTGGAGACAAAGCAAGACTAACTCTTCATTTCCAGGTGTTGCTGGAGCAGCTGTGTGTACTCGTCTGTGTTGAGATGCAGTGGAAGGCCTCCCAGCAGCAGGTCCACCTGAACCACTCGATTCCTGTTCTCCACCACGTAGAAGCGCGTCTGGTTCATCTGCCGGAGGGAAATCTGAAACACACACACCAACAGTCGTACAAACCAGGAACCGAGAAAGAGCACTTTCAGAACAAACAAAACGATTTTCGATGGACTGTCCACACACACACGCGCGCGCACACACACACACACACACACACACACACACACACGGTTCAGTGTAAATCTGCCTCACATACCTTCCTTATCTCCCTCAGCTTCTCCAGTAGCAGCTCCTGACCAGCCAGAACCTGCCGCTGCACTGCAGGACAACCCGGAACACATGGTCACATGGTAGTGTATTGACTGTATATTCACTGTACACAACTCGAGCACTGTAGACTTAAGATACATAGATCTATGCAGATAGAAATGTCCGTACATCTCCTCAGACCGATGCCAGATCAGAACGGAAGAGTACAAATTACCTTGCTTGCTGCTCATGAAGACCTCCACCAGGTTAAAGTCTCCAGGGTTTTCATCCTAAAGACATTTAAACACACGGAGCAGGAGTTACACCAGCCCTCACAACACCGATACTCCTCACATCATCTCCGCAAAGACAAAGGATCTCTACCTGTCTGCCAAGCTGAGTCAGCACTTCCTGAAGGACGGAGTCCACTGTACTGCTCTTCCCGACAGTGATGGACGTATAGGGAACGCCGGTCCTGCAAACGAGACAGACACACTCGCGTTAAAACAGCAGTTATAACACTGTCACAACGTCAGAATAACATAATTAACTAAACACCCCAACATTTAGTACCACTTAAACGGAAAATGGAGAATGATCAGACCATCGTTAGAAGTTTGGAGGACTCTTATTTAAACCTCAGACATTAGTTTGGTTTGCTCTCGATTGCTGAAGTGTGTAGGATCACCATGTCCAGATCCAGAGCTCTGCGAGTCCTGCACAAAGACCACAAGACCCTCCTAATACCGACTGTGAAGCATGGTGCTGCAGCAGGAACCACTATGGATGTGGAAGTGTGGTGATGGTCCATATGGCAAGACAATGACCCCAAACGTTCCACTAAATCCACCAGAGACGTTCTGGAATAGCCAGGTGCGATGCAAAAACAGAACATCACAGCTGAGAGAACTCTGCATGGAGCAGTGGGACGCGTGGGACTATGTGGACAAAAGTATCGGGACACCTGCTTAGTCACCGTTTCTTCTGAAATCAAGAGCGTTAAGGAGAGTTTATCCTCCATTTGTTGGAGGTGCTGTCTCTAATGTCCAGAGAAGACTTACTACTAGATTCTGGAGCACTGCGGTGAGGGTTTGATTGCATTAGTGAGGTCAGGATGATTGTCATCACCCCTCATCCCTCTCAAAAGTAATGTATGGCGCTCCATCATTCCAGAGAACACGCCAGTAGGTTCACGATCATCTCCTCCAGTTCTACTGGCAATACTTCACGACAGGGATGAGAAACACTGTTTGCTTTTGCACTTCTGTGTCTGCAGTGGATCCAACTTTATTTCTACTGTATTTACTGGAAGACGTTCCCAGTTAAAGGACCTTCGGGCATAAACTCCACTCTGTACACAGCAGATTAGACAGCTGTGCAGCCTGGCAGGTAATGCGAGCTGAGCTGTCAGACTAAAACGAATAGCTGCAATAAAGGCCCTGCTCTACTTCTCCGTTTTATATAAGAGCATTACCGGCTGAGTGTCGTTAACGGAAGGCTGGTGTAAGCCTCACTCCTGTACTCAGCTGTAATGGAGCAGGAGGTGTACATCACTTCTCGCATACGCACTCTTTTACGACACTCCGCAGAGTGCAGAACAAAATGCAAACTACCGACAACCGAAATACGCACTTGCATTTACAAAACCCCGAAACGTTCTTGCTGGAGAAGTCGCTAAAAGGGTTTGGTTGGAGCAGACGGAGACTTAATGCACGTCTTTAAAGCAGCCAGTAAGAAAGCAATTACCCGGAACCGGCTGCAGAAAGACGCAGCAACTATTGATCAGCGGAGGATCGTTATTAATGAGATATCAGAGACGGAATTTTGATCCTTAGAATCAACAAAGTTAAGTTAAAAATGAAGTAGTGTGTGCTGATGTCATCGCTTTCCTGAGGCTGAGCTGGTGGAAATGGGGGACGAGGCAGCGAGACGGAGACGTGCTCTTTTCCTCATCAAATATAAATACTTCCCAGGGAGAGCACGGAGGAGACGAGCTGCCACCGGAATCCAGAATCCATCAGCCATCTTGCACTTGCACCACCGTACCGTGGCAACTGTACGGCGTCAGGTTTAACGCAACACGCCAGACGTCTCTGCATGGAGTTGTAGAGGTTCCTAATGGTGTCCTGTGATGATCCATCTCAGGCAGCTTGAATGTTCTCACTCAGTTCTGCAGATGGTGTGGTAGGGGTGGAGTGTTGATAGAGTGTCCAATAGTGTCCACACATTTTCAATCAGGGACAGGTCTGGAGACGAGACCGACCACGGCGTAGTATCTGTGTCTTCAAAAGGAGATGTTGGGACGGCGGCAGTGTGTCTATTCTGCTGTTCATTTTAAGACATCAAACTTTGGTACCGATCTTCAGGAACCCTGCACATCACACTTATGGATCTGTGATCACTGTGATCTGCAATCCATCAGCTACCATGCACTCCCACTACAGTACAGAAGACAAGTCCGCGGGGACTCGGAGACGTCGGTTTAGTACCTCTTACGGACCCTTTAACTCACGATTATTCCGGATTCTGGGTCGAGAATCTATTAGTTTAATGTAGAATTATTACAATCGGATCAGCATTAATCAAGCTCCTGCTTTTATGGACTGAGGATAATCCCAACAGCAGGAACCAAATGTTCCCGGTTCTACAAGTACTCCAGCAAACAGGGAGCTGATAAACATTGTCTGATGAAAGACGAGGGAACATTTAAAATGCACGATACAGCAACCGAACAGGTTCATCACTTTCATTATCATTTAAATACACTCAAGACGAAGGAACCTCACTTGAGCCATCCAGCGTAGATCTTCAGCAGCTCCGCCTCCCGGGGTTTGGCTCGGAGAACCCACGCCTCCGGGGGGCTGTCCTTAAACACCGCCTTGTTGTCGGGTGTGCCGTTGCGGTTGATGATGTCATCGGTGAGCAGGCCCTGCTGGGTGTGAATCTGAAGCTCGTAATCCTGGGGCTCGTCTTGGATGTAGAGGGCCCTCAGTGCTGCCTCCTGTCCAGACAACGGTTAGAAGGTTGAAGGAATGATGGACTGGAAACGGGACGAGGGTTAAAGTCTTGTCCCTTGCAGGACGTAACCTGACACCTGGCTTACCAAGGACAGTACTGCCCATTTATTACCTGTATACCTGTTTATTCAAATCAAACCAACCAGCATCGCACTGGTAGTGAGGTAGGGAGAGAGCGCCATCTACCCACCAGAGGTGGCCAGGTTTGCTCGCTCGGACTGAGGATGCTGATGGCAAACCGGGATTTAAACCCGTGAACCTCGAATCTCAGTGGTCTCCAGCAGTTTGGAGAGTAATGCCTGAAAGCAGCATCACCAAAAGTTCTCGTGCTGCTTTGAGGAACAACTGAAAGAGAGGCACTGGAGGATCTAGATCTTCCTGGTTCATAAACCAAATGCTCTTTTAAGACCACATGGTGCTACAAGAATGAATCAAAGATCTTTGAAGACCTCATGAATTGTGAATGAACTGTAGCTGAGAGCAGAGAGGAGAGCAGTCCTGTCTTTCTGTGATGCTTCAGAGATGTTCCTCAAATGATAATTCTGTAACTCTACATTTCACAACCATTCTGGGAACCAAGTCACAAACAGACATTCTCACCACCACTTCCTCGTTCTTGGTGATTCTAGGAATAGAAAGCAACCGGAACTGGTTCCGCTTCACAGCATCATCCCCGTCGAACACTTTGAGAGTCTGCTTCCCTGCAGGAATTGCAGGAGAACGCTGAGCTCAGTAAGCAGTACGACGCCTTCACACTAATTACGCTTGACACACATCGCAGACGACCGCTTACCAGCATCCGATGATCCTGAGGACTGATTCTCCTTCGCTGCGACAGGAGTCTGCGCATCAACGTCATCTAGATTATCTACACACAAGAAAACACACACAAGTTTGATCACAATTCCCGAGGAGAAGTTCCTGTCGACTGGGAATTCTGCCACCGGTACACCAGTATGAGCGTACGCTTCCATACAAATGCAATCACTCCTTTCAGCCAATCCGTAACGTCTGCTTCCTGACCCATATTCCAGCTGCACCACCTTTTCTCAAGCGATGGATCCTGTCACACACCCTGCAGGTATTCATAGACTTCTCATCCTCTTCCAAGGCCATCTGCAGCAGCCTGATGTTACTTTGTGGTGGGTCATTCTCAGCACTGCAGTCACACTGACGTGGTGCTGGTGGAGGGTAAAGTCTCTGACTTTACATCTACAAGATGGAGACACTCGGTAGGAGTGTCTAACAGAGTGGACAGTGAGTGGACACAGTGTTTAAACACTCCAGCAGCTCTGCTGTGTCTGATCCACTCGTTCCAGCGACACACACTAACACTCCACCACCATGTCAGTGTGACTGCAGTGCTGAGAACGACCCACCACCCACATCATATCTGCTCTGTGGTGGTCCTGTGGGGTCCTGATCGTTGAAGATCAGGGTGAAAGGAGGAGAATGAAGCCTGCAGAGAACCTGGAGCTGATATATTGTCGCCCATAAAGCCCGTTAAAGTCTTCCCTCTGGATTACCCAGCTCGCACTGCTGCGACGTCTCCGAGATGCGGTAGCAGTGCATCTTGCTGAAGTTGCGAGAGCAGACGCGCACGCAGATGGGGTGGAGGATCATGCTGCGCAGACGTCCCAGACTGCACTCTGGAGGAAGGATTATGTAACAGGATGCGTGTGCCTGCACACACACACACACAAAGGGCAAAAGATCAGTAAAATGACACATATATCCTCACTAACCTGAAACCCCAGCACCCGTCACACACCGCAGCTGTTCCATTAAATATCACACGTCACAACAACGGCACTAACAGCAGGATTATTCTGCAGACGTCCAGAGAACATCAGCCTCAGACCCTCAAACAGGAAGAGTCAATTACCCAACTCCATCACATATGAGGCTCCAGTTTCCAGGAGGCTGAAGACAAGCCTCCTCTGATACATGTGAAGCCAGATGCTGCATCTTTTCAAACTTTCACCTTCACTCGGAGGTGACGGGCTCCCAGCCCCAATCGACTGGGATTCAAACCTGCGACCTTCAGATCACAGAGCCACACCTCACGTGCTCACCGCGCAGCATGAAGCTGGAATTCCACCTTAAAATTGTTCCACAGTTACATTCTGACACCTGTGGTTTTGCACTGTTTAAGGTGGAACGGGAAATCATGTAACGCAGCACGAGGAAATAAACACTATGCAAATAAATGGAAAACCAAAACAAGGAATTCGTCCCTCCCTTAGAGTGAAACTAAAGCAGGGACGCACTGGTCAGAGCTTACCGTGAGGCCACACCACTCGCACCTCATGCCGGACAGCACGTCAGAGGAACTGCAGGCACGGCGGCACACCTCGCATCGGGCTCCAGATGCAATGTTGCCCTCTCGCCAGTGGTGATGGTACATGTCCTGGAATGATTGAGACACACAGCATCTAATACAGACATCCATGTCCAAGGGCAGGGGGTTGGGACATGATGGGTTTCACAGGGATTAAACAGCGGGTGCATTTGCACGTCGGTATTAAGGGAATGTTCCACGGTGTGTGTTTGTGATACGTACGTATTCCTGCCCTCCGTCCTGGTGACACAGGCGACAGTCGCTGCAGCTGAACGGTGCGCAGTCGCTGTGAACGTGCAACTCGCACACTGAAACACACACAGGCTCATCGTTTTCATAACACAGCAGGACATGCGGTGGTACACAAACCAATGACATGGTGCCAACAGGTGCCGTGATTGTTTATCTGCTCCAGAGAGTCCTATTCTATTGGCAGCACTTCTCTACCACGAGTGCACCTCTGTGTCCACAACAGGTGCAACTTAAGGTGGACGAAGACATTCATTAGAAAGGGTGTCCATAAATATTGGGACGTACAGTGTATGTTTTATTGGTATTGATTCTGAGCCTCTAACAGCTGTGCTGTGTGTTCAGACGCCTGGCAGAGTGTCGATACCTACAGCTTCTTCCTTCAGCTTCAGGGAACTCAGTGGATTCAATTTAACAGCAGAACAAAGAACGACAGAGGCAGAGGGGGGGAGAGAGAGAGAGAGAGAGAGAGAGAGAGAGAGAGAGAGGAAGAGAGAGAGAGAGAGAACGAGTACGTGAGAGGAGGGAGTGAATATTTCCTTTTCAGACGACTTCTTAGAATTCAACCCACTGTAAAAGGCCACCCTGCGTTTCCATGGCAACAGCGACCCTACATCAAGCAGAGTCGAGAACAGATAAATGAGCAGCAAAAAAAAAAAAGAAAAAAAAAGAAAAGAAAAAAAAAAAAGCAGCGATGTTGAGAAAGGAAGGACGATGAAAGAGTGTGGCATGTCTCACGATTGGCCAAGAATGCACTTCGAAGGCAGACAGTAGTGTATTACTGTGACCAGAAAAACAAGCTGACGAGGAAATGATCTCAGGAGGCAATTAACGATGAACCACGTTAAACAAGACCAGCGTACGATCCTGGTTTTGTACGATGAGAAAGTGAGAAAAGGAAAAGAGGGTGGGAACGCAGGGGGTATGTAAGGGTTATGGCTTGTTCACAACCATAAGCCTCGGAAAGGCCAGGAAATGCAAATCTCAGCGCTTTATGACTCCTCTGACCTTGTCCAGAAACAGCCACCATGGGTTCTTCTAAGCAGTTGCCTAGCACTCTGAAAATGAAAATAGTGTAAGATGGCTGAGGAGTTACGCTTCGGGCTCTTCTCCTCAGAAGATGAAACTAAAACGTCTTGAACTTCACGCCTTTCTGCGTGGGTGGCTGTAAGTGGGTGACTGTAAAGGACAGGCCCTACAGATGGTCCGATCACGACACACAGCTTCTTAAATGTTAGCTTCCACATTCCGCACTACAGACTAATGCGCTGGCATTCTGGCCCGAGGATCACGCTGCTTCGCTCTGCTGGTGTGGTGTTCATGTTCATGCTCTCTGTGGGTGGGTAGATAGCACTGTCTCTCCAACACCCTCACTGCTGCTCAGAAAGAGGCACTAGAGGTCTGCATTGGCACTCCTGAAAGCCAGAACCAAGGTCTGGCCCAATGTTGGGGTTTTTGCTGTATTGTTCTCCTTTGGTCCAGTCTAGAGCCCCTTTAAAGATGAAGGGAGAAGATACTGTAATCTGCCCTCAAATCTGATGGGACCACTGCTCCAACTAACCTTCACAGCGTAGGGCTGAAGTTCCTTCCAGGTTCTTACGGCACACGCAGCAGAACCGCTTCTTCTGACTGGCTGGCCCGAAGCAGTGAGCTACAGGAACCTGCAAAAACAAGCATCGGTTAAAGCATCTTTACGTCGCAGTCGTCTCCCAAAACAGCAGCCTTATTATGATGTTGTTGATCCACTGACTAACCGGGAGAACGTTATTCCCGCTCCAGGCCGGAATGCTGCTACTGCACTATGGAACGCTACGGGAACCTCTCAAGAACGTCATATTAGTCCTGTGAAATTACTCTACCGCCTCACTCCACATGCTGCTTCTGTATCTCTCAGCTTGTCAGCAAATGCATGTGTACAGCTGTCCATGCGGGGGCGCTCAAACTCCAGTATATAAAACTGGTTTCAATTAAAGAGCAAGACCAGTAGACTTTTAGCTCCACCTAAAAAGCACACCAGCTACGGCCCTCGTCCAGAATCCATGGTGTTCACACGGTATCTACAGCGCAGATCCAAAATCGATTATTACTATGGTGTCTACCATCCTCCTCCAACATCCCTGGGGAGGCGACAGAGAGCCAGCTATGTTCCAAAAGATCCAAGCAGCTACCAGCCTGCTGCGTTTCTCACTCACTTCACTGCTGCTGCTCTTCAAGAAGGAACTTTAACAGCCTTGGTCCAGCCGTCAAAGCCCAATCAAAGGCCTTTTCAGGTGAGAAGTTTGGCACCGGGCACTGAGATGCCCACAGTTTTGTGAGGGCACCGCGGGCTGTGTGCAGAGACGGACGGCTCAGTGCAGTTCACTGCACTCCAGCCATCTCGAACTGCTGCCAAGAACTGGAGGACGGTCAGCAGAGCGTGAGGTCAACAGAGAGGAGTGTAAAGACTGGCTCTAAACAAGAGTTAAACACTGATGTTACAGGGTCTACAAAAGAGCCGCTGTTGGTCCTGGACTAGAACGAAGCTCAGACTTCAGACATTTAAAATTGATTTTTGATAAATCAGCCTTAATTAGGGGACAATTCTGATCTGATCGCCTATGTGCAGTACTTATTGCTCCTGGGCTCCCCCTACAGTAAGTAAATACAAATCACACTTCACGCGCCCCCTAATGGGCAGCGGTACACGTGCATTTGTTGACAAACAGAGACACGTCTGTCAAAAGTACTTTATTACTTTATAATTAATGATATATTTCTTTTTTGATGAATCTGTCCCAGTTCAGAGCCTGCTTTGGTGTGTGTCACTGTAGTTTCTGGCTATACGGGCTTTAAAGAGTGGTCCCATAGTCCTGAAAATCTCAAATACGTGACACTGTGTGTGTGTGTGTGTGTGTGTGTGTGTGTGCAGGCTGAAAGAACATGATGTGATGTGCTATATTTATCTAACACAGGTTAAGTTATTTTGCAATAGCTTCCTGCCAAGTGAGCGGAGCATCATCATGGGATGACGTTTTGAAATATTAAAGACAACAACTGCAGCCTCTCTGAGAACATCCGCGCTGTTCAGCACCACGGAGCAGAAGATCACTGCCCTCGTGCTTAGCTGGCTTTTTAAACGATGAGCAGAGAAATAAACAATAAACAAAGGTTGGTCTTTTTTGCGACGGCGTCACTCAGAACGGCAGCGGGTCTTTGGTTGGTCTTGGTGGAGACCAGCAGTGGTTAATGGTTTGCTCTCAGGGTGGGGGGTGCAGTTTCACACCATCTGCAGAAGTGAGTGAGAACATTCAAGCTGCTTGAGATGGATCATCACAGGACACCATTAGGAACCTCTACACCTCCATGCAGAGACGTCTGGCGTGTTGCGTTAAACCCGACGCCGTCCTGAGAGACACCACTTCTGTATGAGTAGATCAATAAATATTGATCAGATCAGACTACAGTTATCAGTTATTGATCCTGATCACCTTCATCTTCCTTCACAACAGAACTGCAACCTGCACTGAAACGACGATGACGATGACTGTCTGCATCCTGAACGTCCGTGTTTGTGCACAACACCATTAAATTGGATCCAGACCGAGTCAGCAAACCCAACATATCGGAGTTCACGAGTGAGAGATGCATTTGGCCACCCTTGAAAGTGATGTCCTAACAGCGGTCTCTTCCTCTGCCTGTCCAATATAGTGTCCCCTGGGCCTGACTGGAAATGCTCAGCAAACAAAACCAGTACGGACTGTGATCTAACACCCAGCTTCCAGACTGAGAGGGTTTGGGAGTCTGCACGGGTTCATGCGCTTAGAAAATGCTATTTTAACGGAATAACCTGTACTATTCATTTTATTTTTTGTAGTGGAGATGGGGACATAAATCATAGGGCTGGGACATAAATCATAGGGCTGGGAAATAAATCGTAGGGCTGGGAAATAAGTCGTAGGGCTGGGAAATATATCGTAGGGCTGGGAAATATATCGTAGGGCTGGGAAATAAATCGTAGGGCTGGGAAATATATCGTAGGGCTGGGAAATAAATCGTAGGGCTGGGAAATATATCGTAGGGCTGGGAAATAAGTCGTAGGGCAGGGAAATAAATCGTAGGGCTGGGAAATATATCGTAGGGCTGGGAAATAAATCGTAGGGCAGGGAAATAAATCGTAGGGCTGGGAAATAAATCGTAAATATCGGTATATTGCACAGTTGGCTGTAGTGATGAAATTGTCCAAAATGTCCATTCCTCGGTGCCACAAAAGCTCTAAAACTATAAATCAAAGCTCTCTCTTCGTATCAGTTTGAGCTGACCTTCAGCTTCCATTGATCAAAATGTCTTACGAAGCAAAGCAGACAGAAGTGGTTTTGTGGTCAGAGTATGATGGGCAAGTAATAACTTTAGACGGTGGGTGTCCGGCCTTGTGACAGCACACGCAGGGCAGCGTGCAGAGATGACTGAAGAGTTTTACATACGCCCTGCACCGGGAGACTCGACAGCATAAACATCCAGCCCAGAAAAGACTGTGACATTTGCCGAAGCAAATCCAGATAATTGGCCCTCAGGCGAGCGAGCGGAGGGATCAGAATCATTGATGTCGGATATATGACGGAGGCAGATGGAGAGACAAAGAGAAAACGGAGACGTCTTAAAGCGATTGTCAGAAATAAAAAGGGACGTTCAGCCTTGATGTCTGGAGATAAGGGTGCGACAACCAATCCATTCGTTGGGGACATTGTCTTCAGGATTCAGGATCCACGAATGAGTCGAAGTGAAAACATACAGACTGAGCAGCTGTTGGTCACGTGACCAGACCACGTAGATAAAGCCATTACGGAGCCATCAGGCAACACGGGGTGAGTGGGAGTCTCTGAGGTTCAACAGATAAAGTCCCGCCCTTCAACAAAAATGTCCAATCAGCTCACAGGTTAAGGGTAAAGCCCTGCCTTTCAACAAAAGACAACCAGTCCTCTTACTGGTCAAAGTAAAAGGGTACTGGTTAAGGGTCACTAAAATGATTTGATACGAGTGGACTTTTTTCTGAATTACAGCTTTAACAGCCTTCACCGCTTTAGCACACTGTATCCAGGGAGGATCTGAAGTACGGAGTACGGAAGCACACTCAGCCTTTGCGAATAAGAGTGCTCTCCGCTTACAGGAAGGCAGTGCAGCGAGCTTGGTCACCCTGAAAGCAGGGACAGTGGAAAAGCACTACTGTGAAGGATGTCGAAATGGGGGACAGACATGGTAATGGTATCTCTGAACACCAAGAATCCGAAAGTGATTCCTTCCCCTAGTTCCACTTAAGGAACATGCTTATAGTGCCCTTGAGCTCCCTGCTGCTGCTGGCCACGTCCTGCCCGGAGAGGGGACACTTCCTGGCTGGCTCCTGCCCTCCCGCGGGATGTCCCACAGTAGACTGGAGGGCATCCTACAGGAAGTGACCTTGTTTCCTGAGACGGCCGCTCTGCGCCTGGCTGTAAAGGTAAATGGCTTGCAGGAAACCGTGCAGCAAAACAGCAAAAACAGGACAAACAATTGGGACTCCGTCCGGTCAGAACCTATAAATGCTCCTACGCTTCTGCTGCAGTCTTGAGGATACTGTAGGAAAAAGGAACCCTGAGTCCAAAGTCTGGAATACTGTGAAGTCATTCCCAAAGTAAAGTGGTTTCTCGTGCTGGTGCAAGCAAATCTATGATGGTGAGCACGAGCTGCCTTGGTCTCGGCAGGACTGGGACGTAATTATGAAAGAGACCAGAGCCTGAAGCTCCCAGGATGTCTGGACAGTCATTAAAGGAGTATGTGGGTGGGTCTGGATGGGTGGGAGGAAGAGCTGAAGCAGAAGCTGGCCTGGTCCTTCTGTCATAGCCTTTAGATTCACTGAAGAAATGTTCCCATCTGCTGGTTTGATGCTGGTTGTGAGAGGAAAGGCATCTTTATATCCCTAACAAAACTCGCATCTCGCTATGCATGAAACGGTGAAAACCTAAATAAAGACTAACGTTAAAATAACGTTAATAGTAACACCAGAAACACAGCAGAACCCCGAACCCAACCCCTGCTCCGTGGCATCACTCGTCACCTGTCTAGTCGCCCAGGCTTCCCCCAGCACGCATCGCTGGAAACTCTGTGTTAAGCTCCGTGTGCTAATGAAAACTCTGGTGCAGCTGGAGTTATTCTCCAACTTGGCTCTCAGAATGTAACTGTGGCACTAATCTGAGGAGGAACTTCAGCTTCGTGCTGCGAGATGAGCTCACGGCAAACCCTTTGAGATGTTTACTTCTTTAAACGTTCTATTTCAGATCCGGTGAAGAAATGAAAGGTCGTCACTTTATTAGACCAGAGGATGTTAATAGCGTTACGTGCACATTCAGGTTCCATCAAGGTAAACCAAACTCCTCCTGAAGCTCCTGAGATGTCTTGAAACACTCTCCTAACGGTGAGCCTCAATTGAAAACGATTCATAAGCCCCACGTCAAACACCCCAGATCTTCCTCCTACATCCCCAAAAGCCCTCGTTTATGAAACCAGTGGGTTGAAATGGTCTCGGGGCCTCTGTCCTGGTAGAATACAGGATCTGGAGGATCTGAGTGAATGGATGCAAGTGAAGCTCCCGGTGTGGTCGTGAAAGTGGCGTCACCTAAGCAGCGTGGGAAAGTCGTACTCTGCCGCTTCAGCAGCAGCGAGTGACAGCGAAGAGTGAACCGCTCGCCGAGGTGATTCACACACTCACCCGCACTACTGTAGGGGCCATGCAGGAACACACACTCCGAACGTGCTTCAGACACTTCTCATGAGACATGAAGTTACACACTGGAGAGAGAGAGAGAGAGAGAGAGAGAGAGAGAGAGAGAGAGAGACTGTTAGATCTTACATGCACACCCATTACCATGTTAAACCACAGCAGGTCACAAGACGGCATGTTGCACCGTCGCGTGAAAACAAGGACACATCCGCTCACACCAACTCACAAAGTCTGCACACGTTCCTACAATTTAAAACCTTTACTGAACACAGAACAATGTCACTCAGGCCTCACACCCCGCGGCCAACTTGGTGAGATGACTGGTACTTTGATCACCAAAAACGTGCAAACGAATCTTCATTTAAGGTGTAAATGTGAACAGATTTTAGATATTTGCATGAATTTCACTGTTTTGACCAAAACTTTACTTCATTTTTGCATATAAAGACTAAAATCACTAGATCTTTATATACCTGCTGATCAGTCAGAGTCTGTGTGCAGGTTGAGCATCAGCCCCGCCCCCTCTCTCTGATCAGTCAGAGTCTGTATGCAGGCTGATCATCAGCCCCGCCCCCTCTCTCTGATCAGTCAGAGTCTGTGTGCAGGTTGATCATCAGCCCCGCCCCCTCTCTCTGATCAGTCAGAGTCTGTATGCAGGTTGATCATCAGCCCCGCCCCCTCTCTCTGATCAGTCAGAGTCTGTATGCAGGTTGATCATGTTCACGTGGACAGAGCAGTAAACATGCACTGGAAGCTGCTTTATTTAAACTGGGATTTAATTCAGATGGAAACAAGAATTTTACAGCATTCGATTTCACTCAATTCTATTATATTTATTCTATTTAATCTATTATTATATTAATTCTATTTAACACTGTTCTAATATAGCTGTATTAAATTCCACTGAATTCTAATATACTGGATTTCATTCCATTCACTTCTATTAAATTTCAGTCCAATCTAGTTCCTACAGGGTCATGGCATTTGAAACACACACACACGCACACACACACACGCACACACACACACAGGCATGCACACACGCACGCACACACGCACGCACTCGCGGCTCAGGTTTTGTGTCCTACTTAGAGACAAGAAGTGGGCTTGAGCTTCTCTCAGAACCACAATGTCCAATAGAAGTGTTAAACAACAGAAATTGTGGTTTTCTCATGTTGAGAATGTGTGTGTGTGTGTGTGAGAGAGTGGGTGTGTGCGTGTGTGTGAGAGAGTGTGTGTGTGTGTGTGTGTGTGTGGTGTTGAGTAAAGCTCCTCGGTGTGCTACAGTGCAGCAGTGTTGTATTCTATCTGCAGCAGTTCTTCAGCTGTTAAGACCCACTGATGTACGGCAGTAAACAGGCCTGAAGACCCATTTCAGTGGGCCGAGACCCCCGACGGCGCAGTGCAGAACAAACCCACCACTCTCTCATCAAAGCAGAACATCACGGGGTGCAGCAGAACCTAAACGCTGGGGATCACAGTGTTCTGCTCTTCCACTTTCAGTCTGGTTTCTCCACCAGGTTCACCTTTTCATCCACTTCCCCTTCTGGGTTGGTTGGTAACCATAAAGAGAAGTTCCAGGTTGCTCTTTGGTCTTTCTAACGAAGGCATACAGCTACCATAAGCTGCACCCATTGCTGACGCAGATATGCAAATGCACACAAAGCTTGTCTAGTCCCTGTAGAGAAGTTCTGCCAATAGAATAGGACACTCTGGAGCAGAAACATGTCTCTATTGTCTCCATGTCTAATAGCAGGTGCGGACTAGAGGATATAAAGACCCCCAGCATTGAGGTGTGGAGCAGTGGAACCGTGTTCTCTGGAATGATGGAGCTCCATACAGCACTTTTGGGATGAGCAGGATGAGTAATATGTTAAGTAGTTGCTATAGTGGCTGTTAGGTGGCTGTGTTATTCAGTGGTTGCTATGGTATCTCAGATGGATGCTTTAATATGGGTTAATATAAGTTGATCCACTGTTAGATGGATTCCATAGTGTTGGCAGGAGGTTGCTATGGTATTCCAGGTGGTGGCTGGGGTGTTGCTAGGAATGCAATGCCAGGATATGGGAATAAAACAAAAGTTACTGCAAATGAGTAAAACGTTTGAGTCATGCCATAAAAGAACCCCTTTCGGTTCTATAAAGAACCAGCCATGTTTGTAATACAGATGAGAGTGTGAACCTTTAAACTGGTAAAGAACCTTTACATCAAGCAAGGGTTCTTCAGATCTTTCAGGTTCTTCACTAGATCTAGTACTTCTATATTATAAAACTGGCTGTTATGGAAGTGGTTCTTCTACAGCATTGCTCAAAGAACCCTTCGCAGCCATTTCTTTTTACGTTCTGCCACCGTTCTGCCCCCCCCGCAGACCCGGGTACTGCACATCCCCGGAGATTAAGACTGACATTCCACGAGAAGCAGCATGTGTGTGTTTACAGCTTCTCCGACATTCCAGGTCCAAGCATCTGTGTTCTCAGCATCCAGCAACCCCCCCCCCCCCCCCAACCGTTGGACTATCTGTTGCCATGCCAACCTTGAAGAGTCAATCACGACTTCGCTGCAGCACATTGTGCAACGGCTCTGTCCGACTCTGCCTGGCAACACCGAGGACGTTCATCACCATTCGCCGTTCCTCTTCCTGGTCTCGTCCGTGTCTGGTCGGCTCCCCGACCGTCTGACGTACCTCGCTTGGCTCCTGCCCTGCTGTTCTTCACCACCTCTGAAGAACTGCTCCATCTACAGCCTGCACGGACACGGGCTTTACGCCCCATCGTGTCTGGAATCACTTTGGCCTGATCCCGTTTACACGTTCTGCTAACAGCCTCGGATTTAGCTTCCCATTTTAAACATTATACTGCATGTCCACATGTTTGTGGACACCCCTTCCAATTCAGCTACAGCTTGTCCAGTTCCTGTAGAAGTACTGCCAATAGAATAGGACTCTCTGGAGCAGATAAACCCATATGAACCTGTAGGCACCACGCCTAATAGCAGGTGTGGACTAGAGGAGTATAAAGCCCCCCAGCATTGAGCTGTGGAGCAGTGGAGCTGTGTTGGGAATGAGGTAATGATGGAACACATGAGGACAAACAGGGATTTACCGGAACCACGAACTGGAGATGACCATGTGGACGAACCAGTAAAATTACACACGAAAAACAGATTGAATTAAGCCTCGTTACCACAGCCTCAGTTCTGCAGACTGAATCAGCCCCTTTCAGAAAGCATGGTGGGTAATCACATTAGACCCTGTGGCCAATTCATACTAGATGACCAGCGTGAAGACGGTGACTGTCCATTATGTCCACGCTGCTAAACACTGCAACTGGCTGCTGGTTGACTTTGGTAGAGCTGATAGACGTTGTTCTCCAAGTTCTCAAACAACTGGCAGATAACCTGGGAACACAACTGAGAGCGGGACAGTTACACCACTGTGGTCACTCTGAATCCTTTTGTCCTCCTTGTTTGAAAAAGGACCCCTATAGACCCCTAAATCAGACGTCACGTCACCCACCCTCTTCCACAGTCGAGTCACATCATCGTGACCACTTTCTAACGAAGCTTCATCTTAAAAAAAGGCTTCAGTTTTGTCACGTTTTCTGATTCACTGAATGGACGGAGGGTCTCTTGGATGTTCCGTGAGCCATGCCACATGGCAGAGACGTCCAGGTACTACCCTGGTGCCCTAATTTCCTAGACTTGAACACAAATGAGCATCTGTGGGACCACTGCGATCGTGTTCACTCTAAGGCTCCTCCAACAGCTGGGTTGCGCTGCACCCAGCGTGGCTCCAGATACCTGTGACAACCTGCCAGGACCTTATTGAGTCACTCCCAGTCCGGTTAGGTGGTGTCCTCGCTGCGTGTGGTGTTTACTCTGAATATCAGCTGGTAGTCGTAATAAGGTGACACAACTGTGTAAATATGCCAAGAAAGAATGCATGACCCTTTCTGTACCCGCCTCTGGTTGCTCAACCTAAGTGGTGTAAATTAGTGAGCAATTCAAACTAGTGAGGTCCTGCGGGTCTTATCTGACTGCGCAGTCAAACATGTCAATTAATAAAAGGCTCTTTATCTGGGTTATTATATACCAGAGATAAGAGTGTCTATGCAGACATGCCCTGCAACACTTCATAGTCTACCTCCAACTGCTAGCAGTCCAATCACATTAGTGCAGCTGGAAGACATTTGAACTGCATAAAAGATTTGATTTCAGGACAATAAATTTACTGAAACTGTATCAGAAACACAGTCCGGTAGCCGGAATTAAAGATCAGTAACAGTGTAGTTACTGAAACTGTATCAGAAACACAGTCCGGTAGCCGGTATTAAAGATCAGTAACAGTGTAGTTACTGAAACTGTATCAGAAACACAGTCCGGTAGCCGGTATTAAAGATCAGCAGCAGTGTAGTTACTGAAACGGTATCAGAAACACAGTCCGGTAGCCGGTATTAAAGATCAGTAACAGTGTAGTTACTGAAACGGTATCAGAAACACAGTCCGGTAGCCGGTATTAAAGATCAGTAACAGTGTAGTTACTGAAACTGTATCAGAAACACAGTCCGGTAGCCGGTATTAAAGATCAGCAGCAGTGTAGTTGTAGGACTGATTATGTCCTAAATTCAAATCTCAAAATAAGCCTAGAGTTTAAGATCTTAACAAAACCTAAACAAACCACTGGAATGTATTAAATCAATATGAAATTCATGATGGTAGATAAAAGCTCCTCAAACTGCTCATAATCTGTCATGTGAGACAGATAAGACAGAGTGAGCTGGAGTGTCTCGATGCCTTTCAGATATGCACTAAGCAGCTCTTAGGAAGTCAAGTGCTTTTCTCCTTTAAAAGCTCCCAGCTACTTCTAACTCCATCAAACTCTCCATTCACTGGCCGTAACGGCCTTCAGCAACGGTCAGCTGCCTTCAGACAGGCACTCCGACCTGGGGTTTTCCCTTCCAAATGTGATATCGGATCACAGTCATTTCCCCGAAGCTGAACCAATAAACATACAGAATTCACGGGTTCCAACTTGGACCAGGCTTCTGTGGTCTTTGGTAAACAAGCTCAAACTGCAGGATCAAACGGATGAGTTGAACACCGTGTCTGACTGCTCTGATGTAACGGGTACAAAAGAAGGTCCAGGTTACAGTCGTATAAACACAGTGCGCACAGCTCGATACTCTATAAAACAAATCATTGCCTCTCACAAGCAGGACAGAGGTCAGACCAGAGGGATTGGGTCACCGGTGTATTCAGTGCATCACAGATCTATTCTCTTGTCCGTCGTAATCATGAAGGACCGGAAAATTCCGTTGGGCGGAATCTGCTTGATGAGAAAGAGCTGACATGAGTGAAACGGGTAGGTTTGACACTGTGGGACCCAGCAGACTCATGCTGTTGTGTTGGTAGCATCAAGTGCAAGCGAGTTGTCTCAGAGGAGCATTCGAAAGCAATTCCAGCATTCCGAAGAGTTCGAGAGACGTTGAATCGCAGGGCTCCTGAAAGTCCAGATGGTCTTCTTACTGTACTGCGCGCCGTACCAAGCATGCAGATATAACCACGGCACGCTGCAGACCACAGTGGATGGTAGGCACGTACACACCAGCGACATGAAGGATCTGGAAAACCTATATAAAGCACAGAGACAGAGATCCAAAGGACTGTCCAACAAGACAGGACTCCAGACTCCAGTCTTCCCAATAAGGTCAGGCTAACTGATTAATGATTATCTTCGAAGGATGATTTTAAACCCATGGCTTGTTGTTCTGTTGTTAATCGTCAGGTTTATTATTCAGTAACTACTAAGACATTCACGAACTACAATGCAAATACCATGTGACCCGAGTAGGAGTGAGCAATTAGGGCTGAACGAGTTCACGGGTTTGATGAGAAGAGTGCCTCTAATGAAGCGAGGACAGGAACGCTCGGTTATTGTGTATTTAATGCGAACAAATCCGGCGACATATGAAATTCTGTCATGCGGCTCGACGGACAAATCGGTCAGCCCCTAACCCTCGACTCTCTCTGGACTCTGTCAATTAACCGCACACTTCAAAGTGGCCACCCAAACATCACCAGCCAATTAGGCATTCCTGCCCGGCGCTCGATCGACCCACATCAATCCGCTGCCTTTCCCAGAGGCAGCTATTCAATACGGTCTCTGTGCACAAAGAGGGAGGGAGGGAGCGCGGGAGACGGAGAGGGAGAGGGAACGAATGAGGGGACATCAGAGTGACAGAGAGAGAGAGAGCTCACTATCGCTCACTAGTCGATCACTCACAACAGACAACAGCTTTTCTACACGCCTGTAGACACTCAATCGTGTTTCAAACGGTTCCAGCGATGCACAAAGGTTTTGGGACGCCTGCCCGTTCGCCGCTTCTTCTGAAATCAAGGGTCTTAAAAAAAAGAGTTGGTCCTGCTTCTGCTGAACTAAGACCTCCTACTAGTCAACCACTGGTGTGAGGATTTGATTGCGTCCAGTACATTTTGAAGTAAATAAGTAATCCTTTGAGACGTCCTTGTCCCCCGGCAGGTTCTACCAGTTCCTGTTGGGGGAGACCCGTGTGCTGTGGGAGGTGGGCGAAACTGGAGAGCCTACTGGCTTCAACACCAAACTCCTCTTAGGCAGAGACAGAAATCAAATTCTCAGGAAGAGTACATCCACCCCCAGTATCAGTAGGCCTCCTCACCCACTCAACACATTTACAAACTCGCGTCGGGGTTCGAGACAAATGTGTGGAGGCGGGGCTTAGAACCAATGACAGCCGACCACGAACGGTCGATATGTTGCTGCCCAGCACTTTGTGATGGAAGGAAATGTCCTCTGTATTTTGTCATCAACTGAGGAGGAGTTACAGAGGCAAACTGACTTTTTTGCAAATAGGGGGCGCACTTGCTAGGTTTGGAATTGCAAAAGGAATGGTGAAAATGAGAGTGTAGGGATTGGTGAGTGTGTGGAGGTGAACGAGGGACGAACCAGCAGGGTAGGAAAGAGCCATTCGAGGCATTTCTGCTGCGTGTTGAAACAGTGACCAACCAGAACCATGCCATTAGAAAGGTCACTGTCCAACACTACGCAAGAGGGACCGATCTTCTCTATCCGAGGGGAAGTCTCAAAAATGAGGACACTATTGGTAGGACAACCGTCACTTTCAGGCACTTGGAACTAGTGCCTAGTTCTCCTGGTTTCCTTAGCCAATCGATTTGCATAAACTGGGAATTCTTTGGGAATGAAGGTAGTGTTTAGGGTACGTGTACATGGTTCCAAGCTGTTGATCTATGTTCTGAAAAAGAATGTGATCTACTGCTTTATCGCCACCTGACCTGTGGATCAGAACCAGAGACCAGAACCAGAGATCAAAACCAGAGATCAGAACCAGAGACCAGAACCAGAGATCTTTCAGTTGTAGACCTGGTCAAACGGTCAGTCAGGTGGTCAGTGGAGGTCTTACCTGGTCAGTGAGGTTGTCAATGAAGGTCTTACCTGGTCAGTCAGATGGTCAGTGGAAGTCTTACCTGGTCAGTCAGATGGTCAGTGGAGGTCTTACCTTGGCAGGCGGCCCCCAGCAGCCCCCAGATGAAGTCCGTGCAGTGGTGACAGAAAGTGGGTTTGGTGAGGGTCGCTCTGCGGAACGCGTGTCCGAGGCTGCTGGGGGGCAGTTTGGAGCGCGAGGAGGGGGACTGCGGGGGCCCCTTCCCCCCTCCGCTGCTCGGACTGTGGGCCATCCTGCCCCCTCCGGCAGTCCCACCGCGGGAACACCGGGAACACCAGGAATACCGGGACGAACACGGAGGCAGTCAGGAGCTCTCAGCTGCAGCTGATCTCTCCTCTACTCCTCCTCCTCTCTCCCTCTGTTCTCTCTCTCGCTCTCTCTCTCGCTCGCTCTCTCTCTCTCTCTCTCTCTCTCTGGACTCTCAGCCCGAGCTTCCAGAACAGCGGACCAACTTCCGCACCCGCACCCGACCAGCCCCGCCCCCATAGCACAGCTCCGCCCCCGAGCCTCTCATTGGATAGCGCCCCGAATTCCCGCCTCCTCTTCGCCTTCTGTACAGGAGGCTCGCTGTCATTGGTGGCGCCAGATCACTGCCAGCCAATCCCAACGCGGGAGGGCGGGGCTTGGGCTGAAAATGGGTGGGAAAATATATAACAGACTGAGATTCACGCGCGCACACACACACATATCCCCCCATATATATATATATATATATATGTGTGTGTGTGTGTGTGTGTGGGGGGGGGGGTAAGTGTGGGTTGGATTACGTTCAGAAATCAGAGCATCAACTTCATTATGGATGTTACAGGATGTTACAGGATGAAATCCTATCAGAGAATGAAAATCCAGTTACACTTTAGCAGCGTCCGGGTGGTGGTGGTTGTTGGTGGTGGTTGGGGGGGGGGTTAGGATGTGTTTCTAACGCCCTCTGCTGGCAGAACATTCATGAACAGAAGGAGTCTCCAACCCTTCTGGACGCCTGTCTTCAGATTCAGTCCTGTTGCACCTGATCCAACTCATCAGTCTTCAGAAGGTCTTGATTGGCTGAATGTGCTGAAACTCACAGGAATGAAAGTCACAAACCGACTCAGATCTAAGCGTTACTCTTAGAACCCGAGATCTTTAGTTTGAGGGGTTACACGCCTTTCCTGGGCTTCATAACTCAGGATCAGAGTCTCCTACAGACATGATAGACATCAGAACAAGTTACAGACCTCCTCTATCTGACGCAGAACTCTGGATTCAAATTCACTCCAGATGAATTAAATCCCAGTTTGATCCCAAAGGAGCTTCCAGTGCATGTTTACTGCTCTGTCCACGGGGACATGCTCCACTTCACTTATGAATAACACGTCTTATATATAAGAATACACACACACTCCCACATCATAAATATGACGATCCGCTTTGGCGACCCCTAAAGGGAGCAGCCGAAAGACCTCTTCATTTGAGCAGAAGAACCTCAGACCAGCTTGAAGCATGGTGGTGGAAGTGTGATGGTTTGGGTCTGGAGATCTCTCCGTCACAACAAGTGAAAGCACAAGTGACAACAATGGACAATTTTATTACAAAAAAAACACATTGAAATCCATTACAGAGCATCCGTTCTTTAACCAACCCAGTGCCAATCGTCTCTTTGGTTTCGGTTTCTCAGTGGGGTTCTGCTGCTTCAGTCAACGTTCTAGCCTAATATATACCATGTGTCTGTATAAGCATTTCATTTTATTTCAGGTCAGTTAAACAGTTCTAAGCTGAAAGCAGGCTGATGGGTCTGATTGGAAAAGTGCCAAAGCCGGAGTTCACTCAGCTCAGCTCTGAGGGAACGAGATTAGAACGTGTGGAAAGGCTGGACGTCGCTGATAAACTGGCTGAAAGCGTACCGTTCTGGAAGCGTCCGGCTGGTTCTCCTGAAGGTTCGTCAGACGCCATCGAATCAAAGTCCATATCAAAGGTCAGCTCGGGTCAGGACCGGTCTAAAGGGACACGTAATCACCCAATCACATACAACACTGTCCATACTGGACTTTAAGTGTTGTCTGCCAGAAGGATGGCTCAGCACAACCACTGTAACCAGTACAACCAGTATAGCCAGTACAACCAATAATCATGTTTAGACATTTTTCTAAATGGACATTTGGTGTCTACACTACCCGCAGTCTGATCCCAAGCACAGCGTCTTCACTCAGAAGGCTGTGGTCCTGGACTAGGCTTCATCTAGGTCGGGAAGTTAGAGTTTAGACCCAGACTAAGACTCATCTGTGTCCACGCGGGACGTCTCAGCAAGTGAACTCATCTTAAACGGACTCTACCTTTTCATACATCACGTTCTGAACATTATAAAAATGTTCGACGCTTATTTAAAGACTTCGGTTGAAGTCGTTAAACTGTCTTTATACTGTAAACATTAATGTAACCTTTAAATGATAAAATGAATTAAAACGAATGAAAATGTCTCATCTAAAATTTTTTCTTTTACTAATTTTGTAAAACTTCAAAAAATATTTTAATGATCTCTTTATACAAAAAATTATATATATATACACGCGTTTTGTTTAATATTATGTCACGATGAACGGACCAATAGAAATGCTGAATTTTACATTTCTCCTGTAAACGATACATTTTTGACATTATCAACGTCTACAGAATTAAAATGAGAAATATTAAATAGTTCACGCAGATTTAAGATGATTTCACTTGCCAAGACATAGGAAACAGACGAACATACAGTCGGGTGCATAAGTATTTGGACACTGCTTCATTTCAAGTTCACTGTCTCAAAAAGGGTCAATCAAGACGTCGAGTTTACGAAAAAAAAAAAAAAAAAAAAATACTGCATTAATCTTTCGGGAACTACACTCACTGTCCAAATACTTTTGAACCCCACTGCTTGGGCTCTGATTTGTTGTTTGATTCTTAAACGTTCATCATAAATCACAGCCTGTAATGTTTAGTGCAACGACGGCTGTTTGGGACACTGCCAGAATTACGGGTGCACCACGTATTCAGAAACCAAACAACGAAAAGCGTGGTTTTTAAGGCACTACAATCATCCATAATACAATGCGAGTCCGAGACACTCATACGAGTGAGTAATAGTTAAGAGCCACTGGATGTTGTGCTTTCGTTCATTAACAGTAGGTATAGGTTGCTAAACAAAAATAGCAGTTCAGTATTCTGTTGGTGTGTGACCGTCGCAAACTCTCCGGATGTCACATGATTAAGGAGCAAAACAGAAATCACTTTGGAAAAAGAAACAAACAGATAAAGCAGGCCAATCTTCAACCACATTACACAAACGTTTCACCAACGTATTAGAACAGAACTGGAATCTGCAACAGTATCACAATTCGGAATTTCACCGCAATAATGATTCCAGCCTGCTGTCGCCACGCCACGTTTCTGAGGCTGGCTGTGCACGAGGAGGTAGGGGAACGTCGTTTCCCTGCTCGGTCAGTAACAACGCCAAAAGCTCTGCATCTTCACTACTGTGCAAAATCCTTGTATCTCCGTTTTTTCCCATGGTTCACTTTGACAAGGTGAGTCTGACAGGTGTTGAACCAATAGAAATGCTCCAAAATGACTTGGAATAAACTCCTTTTCTTCCATTTCTCTACTCGGGAACGTAAAACCCACCTGGATGTTCCACGGATTCCGATTCAAAAAGGTTCTTCGGGGGTTCTTAAAGACAAACAGCTTCATAAACATATGGACAGAAGTATTGGGACACCTGCTCATTCACCGTTTCTTCAATCAAGGGTATTAAAACGGTTGATCCTCTACTGTCCAGGGAAGACTTTCTAGTAAATTCAGGAGCATTGTTGTGAGGATTTGTTTGCATTCAGCGACAAAAGCATTGCTTAGTGAGATCGTGATGGTAGACGGAGCGCAGCTCAATGCTGGGGGGCTTCACGCCCCTTTATCCCACACCTGGCATTAAACACGGTGCCAGGAGGTTCACATCTGTCCATCATTTGCACATCTGCGTCAGCAATGGCTGCAAAAGTAGCTGCATGCATTCATTAGCAGGAGTGTCCACAGATATTTGGACGTACAGTATTTTTTAACCCATTTTCAGTCCTTTTGAGCCGAGTGGGGAACCGAGGAACCGAGTCCAGTACAGTTACAGACCTGATTCAACTCCCTTCGCCCTTGGTTCCTCTACCACGCTCGAACCTTGAGTGTCCATCAAAAATAGATAACCCTTTCATTCCAAGTCAGTTTGGAGCATTTCTATTGGTCCGTTCATCAGAACATAAAGATCACCTGCCATATTTCGTGTCACGTGTGCAGGGATCGGACGTTGCCCCTCCTCCCCCTTTAAACCCCGTCCAATCCCAGGATGTTAGGAAGGAGAGTTCTCTCAACTTGTTAATACAAAGAAAAACAAACAAAATACAACAGAAACATGGAGGAAGAGAAGTCCACTGTCTCACAGCTTATGAAGTACACTCGGGCGTTTGAGCTGATTCTCTCAACCGGCTTCAACAAAGGCTTTTCGATAACCATCATTTGTAGCGTAGACGTATATACCTAGACACCGCATCGGCCTGTGGATCATGCGTCAACGGCACTGCCGTACCGATCACATCGAGCTTCAACCCATCAGTCATGCACTCTTCTCGATCTCGAAATCTTGCCTGGATCAATATGGCGGCTGTGACGTATGGCAGCGATGGGCCAAAGTGGGCAATGCGGGGTCTCGATATACTCGTCTACGTTTAGCACCACTAACAAACAGAACCAGCATCAGCACCATAATCATGAACACCAGTGCAGAGCAAGAGTAAAGTAGAGAGAAGCTTGGAGAATGTAGGTGGAGAGCACTTTAACACTACACCATCACTGCACTGCTGTGCTGCCTCTGTGGAGCTCCACACCCCCACCCAAAATAAACCACTAAATAAAAAAAGCTATTGGTCCAGAGGCTCCAAAACAAATGTTCTTCCAGGTTGAGGAGTGGTTTCTAGATGCACAGCTTTGGTGACTTGCTGATTTACATGAGGCACAACAATGTGAAGGCGCTCAACTTCCAAAACGCAGTCCGGGAGTGCAGAATTCCTGAGGATTCACTTAAAACCTCTTAAAAACACATTACTTAAACCCTGAATATTCCAAAAGTCCACTCCGTATTCCGATGCTGACTTTATCCGTCGTTTGTGCACAAGAGGACGGCAAGTTATAGCTATTTACGGTGGTTCTGATCAAGTCAGGCGTCATGTTACACTGGTAGTGAAGACTGGAAAGCCTCACTAATCTGAGACTGGGATTAATGGGTGTAGTAGAGGTGTGCGACACAGTGGTGTCTTGTGCTCCATTTAAGATATTACCATATTAAAGTTCTGGTTTCAATAATGAAATCGTTACACTTTTAAGGCCCTTACACATCAAACACCACATCAGAAATGTATTTAAATCCCAGACATACTTATGAAGCCTGATTGACCAAATATTCACATTGTTCTGGTTTTGAGCTTCGATACAGTATCACAAACTTAATATCGCAATACTTGAGCGTATCGATATAACCTTACGTTACGATACAATAATTTCATCACCCAATCAATCGCTTCTTTAGGAATCAGCAAAGGAAGCGACTCCAGTCCCTTTGAGACCCAGATAAACCAGAACCTGCCGTATCTTCTGTGCACGACAAGAGATAAACAAAGCATTACAGGCGAACGTCATCACCACCTACTACTCCTTAAAAAAAGAATAAAATACAACCGTAAACACACACAAACAAATACAAATACAAGCAAACAATTAAATAAAAGTCTCACATTACACGTTCAACCGAGAGCGTGCCGATGTCATAAATGCACATACGAAAAACAACCAAAGCACTCCTCAGCCAATGAGAATCAGCCGTCCGTGACCTACATAATGGGCGTGGCTACAGAGCTCTCCCAGTCATCTCCACCGACCAGGAAGTTCTGAGGTGTGTAGACGGTTCAGGGTTTATAGTAAAACACTCAGACGACCACACGAGGGCGGTCCGGTCAGCGCAGAAAGGCTCCAGAGTGGAGGGAACAGAACGTCAGGGGTGGAGGTTGAGAGTGAGGGTGTATTCGGAGTGGCCAGAAGTGGTACGTAGAGGTCAAGGGGTCAAACTTCGTTCAGGTCAGCGGGCAGCTGTCCGCATAGTGAGTCGGCCAGGCTGGGTCTGTGGAAGGACGTCTCGACGCCGCTGTCATACACACCGCCCTCGTCCAGAGGAGCCAACTTCAGATCCTGAAGACCCTCACAGAGAGGCTGGTCTGTGGTGTGAGAGAGAGAGAGAGAGAGAGAGAGAGAGAGAGAGAGAGAGAGAGAGAATGATTGACGCATATCTAGATGCCATGCTGACAGCTGGACACCTGTCCACGCAACCTCTCCTTAATTAGACTGTACTGGAAAAATGTGTCTGACTGGTGAGCAGCTTGAGGTTGTAAACCACCGTACAGTCGAAACCAGATATCCGGTGTTTTTGGTTTTATTTCGCAGAGAAACAAACGGACAGCGGTACATGGTACCGTGTGGTCAGTGAAGCTGATAAAATGAGCAGTGAGGTGGTCATAATGTTGTGGTTGATTGTAAACCAGTAAATCAGATCCATTTCAGACAGTCGTGCTGGGAAGTGATCTCTTGACTGACAACATACCCCTGCATGTTACACACACACACACACACACACACACACACACACACACACACACACACACACACACACACACACACACACACACACTACAGTCGTCTCAGGTTTACTCGTACAGGTTTACAGGCCAGACTTCGTTGGACAAACGTGGACGCAGGGACGCACTGCAGCGAGGGGCCAGACAGGTCAGTGCAGCCGTGCGTGACAAAGCTGAAAACCACAGCCCTACAGTACTACAGCAGGATCTCACTTCCTCTTCCCTGGGAACCCCCCTCCTCTCTGCTTTACTACAACCACGCTGTGTTGTCATCTCACTCTCTGTCTCGCACTCTTACACACACAACGAAAGGGTACAGAAACTACAGTGTGTGTGTTTGAGCTGTCCCTCG
>CM067520.1:1072429-1157429 GCA_034509495.1 Acestrorhynchus altus | reverse complement strand
AAATGTAAATATATTAAATAAATATATATTAAAAAATATCATTTAAAAACAAAACAAGGCGACATTTTTATTTTCAAAACTCACCTTCTGGTCTGAGCTCCTCCACAGCCTCCCTCTCCTCACTCCTCCCTCCCGTCACGGTGGCTCCCGGCTGGACGGAGCCTCGGACCGCTCCTCCCGAACCTTGATCATCGTCCAGATCACTGTCACTGTCTTCATCAGTGTCTTCCACTGGGCCCTGAGCTGCTGCTGGACAGAGGAAAACAGTGACCTCATCTCTGTGATCTTTTATAAATTATGAAATATTGGACAAAATGAAATAAATATAAATCACACTTTATTTACAAGTGCTTTCATCACCATAGAAAATAATGTAAATCGGAAGTTTCGGAATTCAGAACTCCATATCCTGGACAGCTTTGCATTTTTAATATGCAATGAATTAAGGTGTAATTAATGAAGCCCTGTTTTTATATCATAATTTAATTTAATAACAACTATTGATGTAAATATTTCATACAATTTATTCCTTAAACGATAACAGCGACATTTCAAGTTATGTTAAAGAAGCAATGGGAAAATCCCACCACCAGCAGCAGCATTCCCACAGTGGAGTTAAGATTTCTACATCCTTTCAGAAATATTAAAATATTTTCAAAACTGGAACCAATAATCCAAAATACGAACCGGAACGCCACAACTATTCAAGGAATGGGAAAGTTTCTGTGACGGCATGAGTTTCTCGGTCGCGTACGTCTGCATTTCTGTGTCAAAACGTTAATGTAGCATCAGAGATACGTTTGTGAATGAAACTCACCGTGCTTGATGCTGGTCCCCCCACCACCCATGGAGGGGGGAAAACTGTATCCGGAGTTATAATTGTTGAAATTGGAATAACCCTGGAAGTAGTGCCCTGGAGCGGACAAAGCAAACATTCACCGTCACCACAAATCATCCTGCATGGGTGCAAAAAGTAACAGCGATATTCACTCGTAAATTTACCTCCACCTCCTGCTCCGCTGTGCCCGCCTCCTGCCGCAGGGCCGCCCCCAGCTCCTCTATACATGCCCCCAGCTCCGCCCCCTGCACCTCCGTAGTCCGGGAAATTGGGCAGGGTCTTCTGTCGCTTCCTCTGAACCTCCTCTTTATCTGTCCACACAACACAATGTTCCAAATATTAACGTAAGGCGGCGTTATGTGCATTCGTTTTCACTCCGGGACACGCTGTACACACGCATTTCTGGACAATCTGAGAGATGCAGACGCCGCATCAGAGGTTATAGAAGCACGTGGACTGAGGGGTGGAGTAATATTACAGGGTTTCAGGCAACAATACAGAGTTCTCCCAAACATTGTTCTGCCCACTTCACCACAGTTCCATGGTGTAGTTGGCAGCATTCCGAGCCTGGTGTGGGAATGATTAGAGATGCTACTCTCTCTGTTAAAAGTCAGAGGACGTGAATTTGTAGGTAGATATGCTGCATAATGTTGCGTTGGATACGACGTGGATGCGATTTCGCTTGGTGTTGGATCTCGTATTCCGAATACAAATTCCAGAAGGACAGGACGGTGCTGTGGACATTACTCTGATGTTAGGGCTGGTGGCACTTATTAATCCTCATCTCTGCTTGTTAGTACAGTGTGGGTGTTGTTGTTTCTGCTGCTCTGTATCAGTGTGGTTTCTCACATTTTTCATATGAGGGTGGTAGACAAGCTTTTTCCATATTCGATGGAAATTCGTGGGTGTTTTTTCCATTTATTACCTGAAGGTGGACGGACGAAGGTGCAAGAATGTGCTGGTGTATTTTCACCTGCGCTCTGAGGCATAAAGGCTTATTTTGGGGGTAAACCACAGTGGTGTTGTTCTAAGTCTGTGACCCTTTGAAGGTGTTTTCGTACCTATGATCTGCGGGTGGTAAGTGAAGGGTTTGGGGTCGCTCGTCTCGTTGTCGGACTTCCTTTTGAGCTGCACAAACACCGAGATGGGCTTCTGCAGGTTCTGGTCCCGATACTTTGGAGTCTTGAAGACGATGGCAAACTGTGAGTGAATAAGACAACAGTAATTAAATTTGACCAGGACGGTCACTGGGGACAGCCTGTCAAACCATACCGTCAGCATTTCTAAGAACCTTTCGTCTGGGGGCTTGGGATTGGTGTTCGGGGGTTGGGGGTTTAGTTGTGGGAATTAGGGCTGGACATGTGGCCCACTGAGGAACGTCGCTCATTTGCACTGTCCGATGAGCGCGGCTGGGACTGACTCACCTGTCGGTGGACGTCTGTCGGGGAGAAGTCTCCAAAGGCCTCCCAGGCGATTCCAGTCTCATCGTCTTCATAAAAGCGCACCTGGATGTCGTCTACAACCACAAACAAACAACAACAAAGACCTCAGTACTGGCCGAGCCACTCGGGGACGTGTCACTTCCGTGGTTCCACTGGAACGGCGCGACATCACATCCTCCTACAGCTGACTGAGCGAACACACTCACACACACACACACTTCAATTTGAATATCCTGCTAATCAGTATTCAAAGAGCTGCTGACTTCCTCCAGGGTTAAGATTAAGTGATAAAAGAGGCTCTCTCAGAAACTCATCACGTTACTCCACACACAGCCGGAACATCAATGACAGCGTTTTATAAAGCAAAATTAATAAACCACGATAAACGTGGATCCCACGTGGGGCAACACTTCGTTAATAAAGAGATAATAAACACAGCCTTCCACCAATACTCGAGTGCACCATCGAGAATCAGCATTTCAGGTCCAACCAGATAGACGTCTGTGATAAGCTGTCAGGGTATCAGACTGATCTGAACTTCCTTATGGAGCTACTGACTACTGTAGAGCGAGAGAGAGAGCGAGAGAGTGAGAGAGAGAGAGCGAGAGCGAGAGCGAGAGAATGATCTTCAATTTTCCTCCTGAACTCATTTGCATGTCAGAAGGGGAATTCCCACCTGGTACAAATCCAAACAGAACAGCCTTCCTCTCCAGAGCGAGAGAGAGAAAAAAACAACCACGCGAGAGAGTAAGAGAAAGTAAGAGTGTGCCTTTCCAAAACTTCAGCTCAGGAAGTTTAAAGTGAAGTTAAAAATGTTCTGTTGGACTTTCTTCAGTCCCAGAGCTCGACTGCGTTCCGATCACTTTAAGACTGGGAATTCGGTTTGGATGCACAAAAAGTTCAGAATCATTTCTTGGAAATTTGGAATCAGAATAGGAATCGATTTTAATTTGGAACCACTTTAAGGAAGTTTGGAATCACTGTAAATTACTTGGAATCAAGTTCAGGATCAGAAACTGGAAGAGTTTGAAGTAACTGAAGTAATTAGAATTCCAGTATTGTTCAATTCCCGGAAGTTTGGAATCAAATTTTAGAAGTTTAGTCTTTATTCTTTAACCTTTAGGAAACGGCTGCACTCCAAAGTTTGGAATACGAGTTTTAAAAATTTTAAATCAGTTCTGGAATTGCGGTTCCAAAAGCTTGGAATTTCCTGTGAATGTCTGATTGTGCTTTCAGGTGAACTGTAATGCGGTTCGCAGTTTATCGATGCCGTCCCTCGTTCCTGGGACGCTCACCTTTCTGGACTTTATCACACAGCAGGTAGACCTCCTCTCCTCCGGTCACACAGCCTGCCGTGCGATCCATTCTCACGATCTTCAGATTGGAAGCGTTCGGGGCCTCTGGAGAAAGAAAATCCGAGAGAGACATTGAGACGAGACTGTAATTGTCAGAGAAGGACAGTAAAGCGAAAACCTGTGTACTGGGAGACTGAAAGAGAGCGGGAGGTGGAAATCGAAAGTGAACCTGGTTTCACGGAGAGGAAGCAGTGAAACTAGGCTTTCATCAGCGAGCGAGAGAGCGCGAGAGGCCGAGAGAGAGCCTGGCATGGTTTCATTTCTTGATTCCACTGACTTGAACTCTTTCATCAAGCAGGAGAACACCACAGCCTGGTGCCTGTAAACGCTCATATCTGGGCACGCGTTCCCCCTCCTCCACATCTTCAACAGCTTCCTTTCTTTTATTACTCATCCCTTTTTCCCTTCCTCATGTTCTCTCTCTGCGTCTCTGTGTCTCTCTGTCTTTCTCCTTGGTAACTGTTGATCAGTCCTGCACTAATTTGAGTCCATTCCTCCATACAAACCAGCTTCAGCTCTATTATGTTGGTGGGTTTTCGTCCCATGAACTGCTCGGAAGGTCATTCTTCTTCACGGCTTATGTGTTTAGGGTCACTGTCTTTCTGCATGACCCATTCTCCTGAGATCCAGCTCACAGAAGACGTCGTGACATTTTCCTTTTGAATTTGCTGGTATAATTAGAATTCATTGTTCCAATTCTATTTTGGTCTCATCCATCCACAAAACATTGTTCCAGTATCTTCTGGCTTGTCCATATGATCTTTATCAAACTGTAGACGGGCAGCAATGTTCTTTTTGGAGAGCAGCAGCTTCACCTTGCAGCCCTGCCATGCTCACCATTGTCGTTTAGCGTTCTTCTGATGGTGGACTCATGAACGATAACAATTACCAATGTGAGAAAGACCTTCAGTTGGTCAGAAGTTCCTTTGTGAGCTGGAGGACTATTCCACACCTTGCTGTGGGTGTGATCTGTTGGTGGAGCACTCCTGGGGAGGGTAATAATGGTCTGACTGTGGATCGATGGAGTCCAAACTCTGTCGAGATGGTTTTGTAACCTTTCCCAGCCTGATGAGCATCACCTGCTCTTCTTCTGAGCTCCTCAGAAACCTCCATTGAGCCATGATACGCTTCCACAATCGTGCTCACGGGTATGTAATAACTGGGAGCTTCCATCAGGCTGGGTTTCTGATGGAGAATAAGACTAGTGCAGACGTAAATGCAGATGTACACTTGACTTTGTGATTCATTTGGTGAGAATACAACGGAAAACCAGCCACTCACTGCTGTCGTAAATGGGTTCCGATATGACCGGGTCCAGCCTACGGGTGAAGCCGCCCTCACTGTCCGGCAGAAACGCTGTAAACATCAGCCTGACCACGCTCAGGTCCATGTCCTTGGCCTGGTGGGTTGCTGCAGTGATGATCAGATTCCTCTGGTGCTCTGGAATGAGACACAGGAACAGCATGTGAGAACTGATCTCTCCACTACAGTAACAGAGCTGTCCCTCAAAGCTGGACATCATCCGAACAAGCCCTGCCACACACCGAGACGGACTCCCAACTCCGAGATCTTATCAGTTTAGTCCCCAGCTGTAGCTGGCACACGTACCTGTGAGCTCCCTGGGAATTCGTGTTTCTCCCTGGATAGAGTCTATTTCCGGGTGGATGTACACTCCATAGTTATATGCCATCCTGTAGGCCTCGCTCATCCGGTCCTCCAGAGTCTTAGTTACGTTCTTCTTAGTCACATGCAAAATTCCTAAGTTGGGAAAACTGCAGGGAGAAGTTAAATGTTAGCCATGTCATAGACGGTCCCAGAGAAAGGGACACAGAATTCCGACCGTTCAGGGTACAGACCTGATGCTCGGGTCTTTGGGCTGGAGGTCGGAGATGCAGAGGCCCTTCTCACACTGCTTCCCCACCAGGCTGTGCGCATGCAGATGGGGCTGTTTGGTGTTGGTCACCAGCTGGACTACGATCCGTGCCGGACCTTGATAATTACAGATCTGACAAAGAAGAGAGAAAAAAGAAGCTTCAGTGAAGGCCAAAATCGAGAGCTCCTGAAGATATAGAGGATATCCTCCATCCTCCGAGGATACACCATAACATTATGACCACTTTCTCCTCTCACTGTCCACTCTATCAGCTCCTCTGACCACACAGGAGCTCTTTGTGGTTCTATAATTCCAGACTGTAGTTCATCTGTTTCTCTGCAGACTTTATTCTCCTCCTTTCACCCTGATCTTCAATGATCAGGACCCCACAGGACCACCACAGAGCAGCTATTATGAGGGTGGTGGGTCATTCTCAGCACTGCAGTCACACTGACATGGTGGTGGTTTGGGTGTTTAAACAGCACTGTGTCCACTCACTGTCCACTCTATTAGACATATCAATATATTCCAACTATCCAACTGTTCCATGTGGGCCACACCGTTCGGACAGAGAGTTCCTCAAAGATCACACATCGTTATTTTAATATGTTGGGAAAAATACAATGTCCTTTCTAAGATGTCCAACATATTTGGTTCCTCCAAAGTCCCCTCTAACGATGGTCTAGCAGTGGTTCCCAGTCCTGATCCTCGAGAACCACTTCCCTGCTCGCTTTAGACTAGCGAACTAACTGACCAGCCCATGCTCAGCCAGACTGGGGGTGTTCGTGGTCCTCCAGGATCACGGTACTAGAGGTATACACTGAAAGCAGGAGCCAATAGAAACCCTAGTTCAGTCTACTGGTTTGGGAATTACACCAAACATGCACACTGGAACTTACAACAAGACAAAATAGAAAAACTGAAGTAAAAATGAGATTTCAAACCCGTCTTGGGTGACTGAGTGCGTGTGGGGTTGGGTGGGGGTGGTGTTTCATTTTATGATGAACTACCGCTTTAACAGTGTACTGGGTAAAAGGGGAATTCCACCGTTTTTAAACATTTTTGGCATTACTGAATCATTACACCGTCAGTGCTTTGTTTGAAATGAGACGTTGTAGGGAAATCTACAAACTCAACGAGGCGTCATCATGAAAACAAATACAGCCCTTTTACCTACTTTAGGGACTACTTCGCACCACATCGCCGTATCCTTCCACCATGTTAATGATCTGCATGTTTCACACAGTGACACACACTCACACACACACACACACAAACGAGTGAGTTCACACAAAAGGGGCAGTGAGCACACATGCCCGGGGCGGTGGGCAGCCCTGTCCACTGCGCCTGGGGAGCAGCTAGGGAGTCCTGCTGGTTCAGAGAATCAAACTGGCAACCTTCCACTTCAAGGCTGGTTCCCAAAACCTGTGGCTGATCTTGTTGATGGTGATGATGGTTCTATGACGTCACCTGAACAGGTCTGTGTTCTGTAGAGTTCGGAAAGCAAACAACTACGATATATTGATATGAGTAAACATACGGTGTAGACAGTGTTTAGCAGTGCTGTTTACTAAAATCACTCATCCACCATGTGCGGTTAGTCGCTTCTTCTATCGGTTGTTCTCACATGTGGTTGAGAAGGCACTTTCTCCAGGCCGATCTGAGTCAAACGTGCCCTTCAGATGAAAGTCCCTCTGCAATATCAAAGACAATATCCAACGATACCTAGACACGCTGCTCTCATATGCTGGAGGTTTCTGTTTTATGAAACGCTTCCTTTTTACACGGAAACGGTGCGGCGCTCACCTCGCTCAGGCCACAAGCCAGGCGCAGGCGCTGAAGAAGCTCAGCCGAAAGGGCGAAGCTGGACGATCTTCCCCCATTGTGGGTTGCCCAAGAACATACCGGAAACCCCCTAAACATACCCACCTCATGAGCTGTTCCAGTCGTGCTCACTGACCTGAGAGCTCTGAATCATCAACACCACAAGAATCACTTCCTTAGCCTGGACAACTATAAATACTACTGATGCTGGCGCCGATAAGGGCCTGACCGAGACGAGAAACCGTATCGATTTATTACAATACTGACACGTTCGGGGGAATTACGGATTTCCCAAACTGATTTCCTTTACAGGGGACAAACAGTCCTTTCAAGTGGGTTTGGTGGGACTGGTGTGAAACGGTCTGTTCTAGAGAAACGTACCCAGTCAGAATAGTGGAGGGTGGTGGTGAATGAAGTTCTCACAGCCACCTAACAGAACGTTATCACACCTAACGCGTATGAATACGCTGCCTGAGGCCCGTTTTACGAGAATTCTGAGACGATTCTGGCTCTGAAATGCAGATCGTTAAAATGGTGGAGGGATACACGCAGGGTGATGTGCCACAAAACAGACAAAACACAAAACAGGAGACAACTAAATTAAATAACTGTGTTGTCATGGCGACTGATGCCCGGTTCCATTCACGACCAGTGTAAAGAAATCTGAAGTTCGATTCCCCTACATTTACCAACTCGCTCTGGGCGACTGTTTACGTCTCATCCACCTCACACGTCCCCTGTAATGCGTGATTTTGACGATCACTTTAAGGTGGAGGTAAAAGCAGGGATTCGTTCAGACGGCGGAGGAACCCGAGGAACGTGCGGCTCCAAGCAGAACCGTACTGAATATAGCTCAGCTGAGCTCTGCTTGGTGATTACAGAGCAGATTTTAGCCTGAATGCTGGGAGAGAAAAGCCCCGGATTGAGTTACACGCTACACTGCAACAGAAAGCATATTGTGTGTGTGTGTGTGTGTGTGTGTGTGTGTGTGTGTGTGTGTGTGTGTGTGTGTGCGCGTGCGCGTGTGTGTGCGTGTGTTTGTCTGCTGCGTGTCTGAGTATGTCTGAGGTTGAAGGGGCGAGTTGCTTTATGCCTTCTTTCCCGTCTCTGATGCTGAAACACACACACACACACACACACACACACACACACACACACACACACACACACACACACACACACACACACACACCTCAACACTTCCTACTAATTACCAATAAGACGCTGTGAGGAAATTCCCAACACACCACACAAACACATGGGAGGGTGACTTTCATTCTTTCTTGTTTCTCGCTCGTATCTCTTCTGCGAGTCGGTTTGTGGCAGAGATGTTCAGAAGGCGATTGAAACGATGTTTTGTGGACAGATGAGACAAAAAAGACCTTTGGTTTAAATGAGAAACGTGTTTGCAGAAAAGAAAATGCTTCAGTCCAGCATAAAAACCATATCCCATCTGTGAAACATGGTGGTGGGAGCATCAGGGTTTGGACCCGTTTTGCTGTATCTGGACCAGGATGGCTTGCCATCCAATGAATTCTGAGGCTTCGTGGTTCTGTCAGGACTCCACCAACAAAGGGTCCTACTCTTTGGAACAGCATTTTGTGACGAAGCGGCTGAGAAATGCCTTTGGGACGGAGCTGGAGTCAGACCCTCTCAGCTGACCTTACCTTAACCTGAGGGTACGTCTTCCTGTTCTTCTCACTGGAGGCTCCGGGGAGTCCACCGTGGGAGGGGCCTTCACAGCCATAACGAAACCTGAAGCCTCGCTGCACAAGACAACAAAAGACAGGAACATCACAAGTGTTAAGGATGCGAATTAAAACGGCCGTAACGAACTGAAACAGAATATGTGACGGACAGTAGGTTACCTGCTTCGGCTGTTCTATAATCTGGAGACAAGGTCCATCTAGAGCAACAGAGACGAGAAAATAAATCAACGAAATGTTTCTTAATGGACACTCCAACTAACAACTAACTGGGAATGTTCTAAGGAATGGTCTGATAACAAACCACTACAACGTCACGCATTTCCAGAACATTCCTGAAATGTTAACATTCCCGGAACCTTTCGAAAACATTGCTGAACGTTCTCTGCTAGGGGGTGTGTGGCTTCCCAAGAAATGATGTCGTTGCATCATTATGTCATACATATTAAAGAATGATTGGCAGGGCTGTGAGCAATTAAAGCAACATTTTGCATTCTACATTCCAGCTCGAAGTGGGGACGACAGATGCAAGACAGCGTCCTCCATCGTCCCTCAGAAAACCACTTAAATGGTTAATGCAAAGAGGCAATTTTATAAAACAGCAGCTTCTGTCTCGTGTTGAGGCTCTTCTGAGTTGTCCCCGCCCCCTTTTTTGAAAAGTGTAAGTTAATCTTGGGCACGCTGTGGAGAGTCCACAGAACGTTTCACACCAGTAAACCAGAAACGAGACAGGCTGTAGATGAGTAAAGGCTGGAGTTCATCACCCAAGACTTGTATTCAGCTTGTTCATTCATGTGTCAGCCTTCAGCTCGTCATTCTGAGAGCAGCCTCATCCGTTGATTAGATTATGCATTTTTAAAAATAACTTGTTTCCACGATGAAACAGAGACTGAAGTTTTGAGAAATTCACGCCTCAATTCAGGAAATTACAAACTACACACCAGCCAAAACATTAAAACCACTGCCAGGTGACTTCTTGAAGTTGACGTGTTGAAGGAGGACAAATGTACAAGCTTAAATGACCACCACCGGACACTTCCAGAGGCGTGACGCCCTCTGTATTGGGTTTAGACCGATTTCAAAGCTCTGCTGCTTCGTGTAGTGAGGTTTATGAGCAGAATATTTCGTTGCCTGGAGACACTCTGAACTCAAGTTCCCGCTGTGTGTTTATGTAGCAGAGAGTCTCTGCCTCTTCCTGTGAACAGGGACACAGTTCTGACCACATCCTCTCCACACCTCAGTGCTGTCAATAAGCCAGCTCAGGTGCTAAATCTGCCTGTCCATTGCATTGACACAAACACTTGCTGCAGGGACAAGAATGATGCAATCAAACTACTGACACTATTTATTGATCTACACATGCAGACGTGGTGCCTCTCAGTGTCTCTGCATGGAGGTGCAGAGGTTCCTAATGGTGTCCTGTGATGATCCATCTCATGCAGCTTGAATGTTCTCACTCAGTTCTGCAGATGGTGCGGTAGGGGTGGAGTGTTGATAGAGCGTCCAATAGCGTCCCACACATTTTCAGTCAGGGACAGGTCTGGAGATGAGACCGACCGACCTCAGCTGTGGTGAGAGCTTCCTGTAGGTCCATGATGAACATTTCAGGATTGTTGGATCTTCTTTACTCATCTTATGGTTCTGTTCTTGGGCTGAACTTGGTCTGATCTGGTCATGTTGGGCAAATGTTCTCCACTTGGAAATGACGTTCTGGACAGTGGAACGGCTGATTTCTAATCTTCTTAAATCGCTTCTCAGACTCATCTGCATCTACGACCTTCTTTCAGAAGACCTCAGAGAGCTCTTTGGATCTGGTCATGGCGATCCCACTCACTTCAACAATCAAGAGCAAACCACACTAATGTCCGAGTCCTCTCCAACAAGGGTCTAATAAATGTGGGCGTGTTTTAACTTTAGAAATTACATTTCTTTTAATTACGTTTTAGAAAATGATCATAAAAATACGGGTTTTCACGGGGTGGCCGATAAACTGTCTGACTGGTCTTTAAACACAGGTTTCTGACAGTGACCACGCTCAGATCAGGCGTGGTCCTAGACTTTAACTGCCGGTTTCTCGACAAACAGAGAAGTGAAAGAAACGAGACGGAAAATAGAACTGCCTGTGCGTTTCCTCTACCCTCTACACATGGTGGTGGTGGTGGAGCTGATCAGATAGTGTAACACCGAGCGTCTTACACTGAGGAGAAAGTCTCACCAAAGCTCTTCACTTCACTTTGTCTAATTAACCCTTGGGTGGTGGGTCACTCTCAGCACTGCAGTGACACGGTCAATACCAGCGCAACACACAGCTGCTCTGTGGTGGTCCTGATCATTGAAGATCAGGGTGGAAGGAGGAGAATAAAGTCTGCAGAGAAACAGATGAACTACAGTCTGGAATTATAGAACCACAAAGAGCTCCTGTGTGATCCCAATGTAATGGCTGATCGGTGTAGGCTCCTGACACTAGCAGATCTTTCAGTCTCTCATTAAAGCTCTTAACGGCAGGACAGGTGAGTCAGAGCAGGTGTTGAGAAGCAGCTGTTTAGCCAACCGCCTGTACGAGGCAGGAATAACGGCAGAAAGTCACCTACGTGTACGTGATGCCAGCATGTGTGCAGGTCAGAAAGAGGTGAAGGTGTTTTGCCCAATTCCGCCTTCCTTCCAGAATCCAACACCTCTTTTGACTGCAGAGTGAGCGTAACAGGTCACCCTCCATGAATAAGTGTCAATCTACAGTCACAGGAGACTCAGGAATCGCAGGCGTAATCCGTTGCATCTGTACGGCTGAGTGACACGCTCGCACGTAAAGGGGAGTCCGGGTTCCGAACCAGTTTTTTCATCTTCGACTGACTGATTGGAGAGAACAGCTGCCTCAACTTCCTGAAATTGGTCCGAAAGACCTTTGGACCGCTCGGTTCGGTAAAAGCGCTCGAGACTAGGGATGCAACTAAAAGTTTCCCGGTAACAGTTAAGTTTATGATTCGGAATCCCTTACCTATTCTTGGTGTGTTGGAGTGTGGAATTGGTTGGAAATGTGGGTCCCCTGTGTAATTCCACGGTTGTCCAAAATCTAAGAACTAGACAAGGAGAGAAAAACAAGACGGGATGTGATCGGAAATATATTTCACTTCAGACACTCCTCGCTCAACTTTTCAGCTCATGAACAGGCCCTTTCAGAGCTGCAAAGGGTTTGTCAAACAGGGAATCCACTAAAATGTGCACGGTAGGGGTAGGGGTGCCTCCAGGACCAGGTATGAGAAACACTGGAATAAACAATAAAGAAGCACCCGGGGAGCAGCTGGAGAGTTCAGTGCCTTGCTCAAGGGCACTACAGTCGTGTTCTGCCAGTTCAGGGATTCGAACCAATGACCTTCCGGTCACAAGGCTGGTTCCCTCAACATTAGGCCGTGGCTACTGCGCATGGAAATATTGCGATGGCCCGACAACCTGCTGACAAACATTACAGCCCAACTAAGTTCCCAAACCGTTATTTTACATTTCCAATTACTTGATTATATACCAACATCAACCATAAGATGACCGCTCCTTGTTTTCTACACTCACTGTCCATTTTATCAGCTCCTTTTACCATACAGGACCACCACAGAGCAGACGCAGAAGTGCTGCTGGAGTGTTTAAACTCTGGGTCCATTCACTGGCCACTCTATTAGACACTCCTTCCGTGTGTCTCCACCTTGTAGATGTAAAGTCAGAGACAGAAGCTCATCTGTTTCTGCACAGTTTGTGTTGGTCATCCTCTAGTCCTTCATCAGTGCTCATACTGGATGGTGATTCTGGATGGTGGACTGTCCAGCAGTGACACTGAGGGGTTTAAACACTCCAGCAGCACTGCTGTGTCTGATCCAGTCATACCAGTGCAACACCACCACCATGTCAGTGTGACTGCAGTGCTGAGAATGACCCACCACCCACATATTAGCTGCTCTGTGGTGGTCCTGTGGGGTCCTGATCATTGAAGATCAGGGTGAAAGGAGGAGAATAAAGTCTGCAGAGAAAACAGATGAACTACAGTCTGGACTTATAGATCTACAAAGAGCTCCTGTGTGGACAGAGGAGCTGATAGGATGGATGTACATAAACAACTGCAAAATGTTAACCCAGGAAAAGCTTGGAGACCGTTTTTCAGGTTGCACAAGAAGCTCAGATAATATGATAAGATAATATGAGCTTCATCAGCAGGTAGACGGGTGATCGTCCAACGATCAGCAAACCAACAGAAGCTCAGACCGTATGGTGAGAAGTTGAAGCAGAGCTCTCTGCTTGCAGACCGATGCACACAGATCCGGAGCTCATCTGGTCTTTGATGTTGAGCTGAAGGTAAGCGAGCAGCAACCACAAAAGACAAAGAAGCAGACTCTGGCAGCTTTCTAAGAGATGCTTCCTGTGTGATGAGGTTATTATTCTCAGCCTTGGACATTTTTCATGCAGCATATCTGGCTCTTACATGAATCACTAATGCAAATACGTTCGACCAATCACGCACTATGAATCATATGCAAAGACCGTAACAGCCTAATGTTCTGGGTTTAACAACTTCAGGTTCATACATATTTAGTTCCCACCTCTGAGTGTACAGCAAGATATGGATCCTCTTCCGTCATGGTTCCTGCAAAACAGTAATAAAACAGAGGATTACTTCTGTTTCTCCTCTCTCTGTCCACTCAATCAGCTCCTCTGATCACACAGGAGCTCTTTGTGGTCCAGACTGTAGTCCATCTGTTTCTCTGCAGACTTTATTCTCCTCCTTTCACCCTGATCTTCAATGATCAGGACCCCACAGGACCACCACAGAGCAGATATGATGTGGGTGGTGGGTCATTCTCAGCACTGCAGTCACACTGACATGGTGGTGGTGTGTTAGTGGATCAGACACAGCAGTGCTGCTGGAGTGTTTAAACACTGTGTCCACTCACTGTCCCCTCTATCAGACACTCATACAGAGTGTCTCCACCTTGTAGATGTAAAGTCAGAGACAGAAGCTCATCAGCGAACCATTCCCTTTATCTGCATGAGGTAGTGAGGTTAATGTTTAGGTGAGGTTTAGAGTCGGTTTAGAGGGGATTTAGCTGGGGTTTAGGTGAGGTTTAGAACGGGTTTATGTGAAGTTTATAGGTGGTTTAGTTGGGGTTTAGAGGCGGTTTACGTGAGGTTTAGAAGGACGGTTAGCTGGGGTTTAGGTGAGGTTTCAACTGGAGTTTAGGTGAGGTTTAGCTGGGGTTTAAGTGAGGTTTAGAGAGGGTTTAGCGTAGGTTTAGCTGGGGTTTAGGTGAGGTTTAGGTGAGGTTTAGAGAGGGTTTAGCTGGGGTTTAGGTGAGGTTTAGAGGGGGTTTAGCTGGGGTTTAGAGGGGGTTTAGGTGAGGTTTAGAGGGGGTTTAGGTGAGGTAAATACGCTTCAGGTCGGGGCTAAAGTTAGTTAGCCATGTTAGCTTGCTAAGCTTAAGGGTCACTTTTCACCATAAGCAGGAGCTGTTTGGTCAGAAACACATTTTAATGCGTTTATACTTTAATTTAATATAAAATAATTTATATTTAATTAATCCTGTTTGAAACCGCTCGAGTCAACAAAGTCAACAAGCTGCTGCTTCAGAGGTGTATTAACATTATTTTGTTGTTTCTGTGTGATTTTTAAGGCGTGGAGTGAAAATATCTGCAGGTTGGAGTGAGAGAGAGGGCTGTGAGAGTGAGTAAACACGAGTAAACAACAGTAAACAGGAGTGTACAGCGGCTCTGTGAGCGCGGGTCACGTCCCACATCACACACTACCTCACTCCGCCCTGCGTCCTCACCGCGCCGCGGCCACTTACTGTCGCGCCCTACGTAGGGCGGAAGTGCGCGGTTTGGGACGCGACCCAAACAGACAGAAGTGTGTATTAAGAGTTTAAAGGCAGTTCTGAAGCTGCGAGTCGGATCCTGAGCAGTGAGGTCTTTACTCTGCCTCGGCCCCTTTACACCCCCTTTATGCCCCGGCTCCTTTATATCCCGGGGTTCAGCGTGTAGGTCAGTGCAGTGTCCGGCTGTAAGGCTCACCGTTCTCAGAGCGCTGCTCAACGCGCGGCCGCTCAGGGAGCCATGCGGGTCGGGCTCCGGCGGGTCGGGCTCTTGGCGGGTCGAGCTCTTGGCGGGTCGGGCTCCGGCAGGTAGGGCTCCGGCGGGTTGGGCTCCTGGCGGGTCAAGCTCCGGCGGCGCTGTCGGATTATCGGTCTCTGCTGAAGCTCCGATCGCTGTTTGTAAAGAAAAGTTCACTTCCTTACTGGAAATTCCCTGTGACGCACCCAGCCGCTGCGCTGCGACACCTGCCGGCCAGGACGGGTAACGACACCACGATGACCTCATTTTTAATTATTAAAATAAAATAAAATTAAAAATCGTGTATAAAAATAGTGTTTATTGGAGACAAAAAAAAAACAGTCTGAAAATATGTTGAAGTTTAGACTTTTATTGTGAAATGTGAACACTGAACAAAGAGTGCCGCTTCTCAGGACTTTTATTTTGAAACCCAATTTCTGAGTCAGTGACGTCATCAGCCCCGCCACCGCTCTCTAATCAGTCTGTATGATGAAGTGAGTCATGTCTGTAGGTTACTCTGATCTTGAGATATGAAGGTTCGGAAACAGCCTGTATAAAGCGCAGATCTCGGGTTCGAAACGTTAAACGACTTGTTTATTTTGTAAAGTCACATTTTTAATGTATAGAAGTGTCTGATAAAAATAAAGCTTAATTTTATACTAAATGTGATCATTCAATCCTGTTCTCACTGCTTTTGGGATTGTATGTCTCAAATTCTTTCAGCTCTCTGATGTTTCAGCGTCAGTCTTTGTACAGACGCTCTTCCGTTCTCCTCAAACCCCCTCTGATACCATAAAGATCTCATAGTGGTTTCTATGATGGAGAGACCTCCACACCCTGCTGCAGCAGAGCAGCTCCAAACCATCACACTTCACCATGTTTCACAGCTGCTATGATCCAATTATTCAACTTCAGCTTTAGATTCATCTGTCTGAAGCACACTGTTCCAGAAATCCTGCTCTTGGTCTAGATGTTCTCTGGAGAACGTTAGTCTTGTCCTGATGTTTTTTGACAGAGTTTACTCCTTAAACACCTCCATGAAGATGAAACTGGTTTGGTCTCTTTCTTATGGTAGAAGCTGCACTTTAACATCAGCTGGGGTGACAACTACCTGTAGGTCCGTGATGAACATTTTAGGATCTCATCTTGTGGTTCTGCTCTTGGGCTGAACTTGCTAGGATGATCTGGCCCTGTTCTCCACTTGTTTCTAACTTCCTTTTAAATCTAATCCCAGACTGATCTGCATCTACCTTTCTAAAGGTTAGGTGTATGTTTGTGAGCCGTGAATAAACCAGAGTATGAAAACACCTCACAGACCGTGACCCTGGCAGGGATCAAATCCAGAGCAGTGTCAGTGAGTGAAAGAAGAAAAAACTTTTATTTTGTAATCGGGCTAAAATACAAAATAAAAGTTTGTGTTGTACAATTAAGTTCTCTTACATGTTACACGAGTAAAGACACACCACACTGCTGGGCAGTACTTTTACCATCTTTATTGAGAAAACAAAAATGAACATCTAGTGGAGCTATTAGTTGACCGGTCATCCATCAGGAGCTTCCAATCGTATACTCAGTGCAGCAAGTCAACAGTGTGGAGGAAGAGAGATGAACTAATAGCTCCTCGTTCTATAAACGACAGGGGAGAAACAAAACGGACAGGAGAAAGGAGTAACAAAAGTTCTGAAGTGGACACGTGTGTTTAACACTGTTTTCTCTGCTGACCACCCGTTCGGTTATGTTCCTAACATGCATACGATAGATCTTATATTCTTTAGAATTGCTGATGTAATCGTGGGACTGTTCCTGCCCGTGGAAGGTCAGTCGTAAGCAGGAGGATTATAGTTCACAGACTGGATCACAGCTATCGTTAAAGCTCATAAAAAACCGTGTGAAGGCCAACCCAGCGACCGCTCCTTCACGAAGGACCGTCATTTCCTCGATTCGTTTTTTTATTCTCCGAATAGCACCTCCAGTATGTGGCGTGAGTTAAAAGCGGTTGATACTCGTTTATTTGCTTCATGTCTTTCTTTTTACACCTGGATACAAAGTGGCCGGGGGTCCGCGACGTTTACACATGCTTCGTCGCTCAGACCCGAGGGCGGATTAGAAAAGGTGAACGGAACGTGATCTCGCGGTGACGTCCCCTCGTTCGCAGTGCGGGGCGTTTAACGAAACGGAGACGTGAACAAAATAACCGACTTGGTCGGAGACGGGGGTGGGAGTGGTGGTGGTGATGGAGGGGTGGTGGTGATGGAGGGGTGGGGGCGGGGTTAGAGGGGAAGTGCCAATTGGTTGAAAAGGTGGAGAAAAGGGGAAACGCAGTTGCTGAATGTTTTTCCAGCTATAATGCAAATTTGTTGGGGTGACATTTCTTTAGGTATCACATGGCGTACTTCTGAGTCCATTCCCGAGCTATTCTGTTGTACCTGAGACACAGAGAGAGAGAGACAGACAGACAGACAGACAGACAGAGAGAGAAAGAGAGAGAGTGAGCTGTGATGGATATATACAGTTATGTACAGGGTAGAGCGGTATGAACAGAGAGATTCCTTTCAGTTGTAGAGTTTTCCCCAATAAACTCATCCTTTACTCCAATACTGGAATCACTTATCCATCATTATTCACACACACAGTCACTCCGGTCCAGCCGGGTGTTCTTTAGTGTGGGTGTACACTGTTGTTTGTCCTCAAGCCTTTACTGAGTGAGCACAGCACCTTCAACTCCAGGAGTGATTCGACTGGGTTTTAATTGCACATTTTGCCCCGTTGATGGAAATAGAACCAACAAAACTGCAACAAATTCTACTAAACGAATATGAAAAATAATAATTTCACTAGTGAACGTCTGGCAGTGACACCAGATACTCGCCTCCTCCGCGAAATCGGCCTCCACCTGACGAACCTCATTTCACAACTGTTTAATAAAATGTACATTTTTGGTTTGTTTGGTTGAATGGGTTTTGCTCTGTGTGTGTGTGTGTGTGTGTGTGTGTGTGTGTGTGTGTGTGTGTGTGTGTGTGTGTACACAGATACTTACTTTTCATTGTCTGTTTTATATATGCGAGCGATCTCTGGCACTAGCGGGTCGTCTGGGTTGGGGTCACACAACAGAGAGCAGATTGACAAGAGAACTGCAAGAAGAAACAGGCCGTCATTTTCCAGGCACTTCACACACACGTCCAGTCGCACAAGTGTGTGTTTAACTGCACCAGGAGGAGGCTCACCTTTAGAAATGGTTAATGCTGGCGACCACTGGGATCTTAAAATATCCAAACAGATGCTGCCGTTACTGTTAATATTTGGGTGATAAATTCTTGTGGTGAAAGCAACCTGCAGAGAAGGGGCAGATAACGGTTACTACTTCAGTTCGGTTACTACCACACACACACACACACACACACACACACACACACACACACAACTGCAGGAAATTTAACCTATAACACGCTCTTAGGTTCTCCTAAAGCCCCCTCTGATACAATAAAGATCTCATAGTGGTTTTTATGATGGAGAGATCTCCACACCCTGCTGCAGCAGAGCAGCTCCAAACCATCACATTTCCACCACCATGCTTCACAGCTGCTATGAGCTTCTTGTCCTTAAACATGTCTTCGGACAAAGGAATGGATTGGGACAGTGGAACGGCTGATTTCTAACTGTTCCGAGATCTTTTTAAATCCCTTCTCGGACTCACCTGCATCTACACTTCAACAATCAAGAGCAAACCAAACTACTGTCTGAGGTTTAATGTCCGAGGCTTTTTAAGTGGTAATAAATGCATTTGCTATTGATGTCCTTCACTGAGTCACATGACTTTAACAATCACGGTGGTAAAATTCGGAAAAGGTGGCTTTTCTTCCATTCGCTTCAGAAACACGTACCTTAGGTGGTTTGAAAGGGTAGTCTGTAGGAAAATGTATGGTCAAGAAAAACACACCCCCTTGATATGGACTGTCGTTCTGCAAAAATCACAAACATCGTGGGAAAGGTCAACACTGCAACTTCATTCACACCGTAAAACGATAAACACTTCCAGGGAGGGGACGGTTTGAATACTTACAGGTCCCATAATTGTAGCTTGCCAATGAAACACTGCGAGAGAGACAGAGAGACAGAGAGAGTTAAATCCAATTTGCATAATAATTCTGAACATGGTATAGAATTGAAGTGTCAAAGCTGCTAAAATGCCGTAAGAAAGCAGCAAACAAACGTTTAAAGCTGCTGGTTCGTTGAGTCCGAGATCCTCCAGAGGCTTGCTGTTGTGCATATACCAACTATTTGGCCACCAATGCTCATAAGCAGAACCGGCCCAAACAGTCTTGTTTACTGACCAGTGGCGTGCAACCCTGGATGGTCCAGATGGATGGAGTGGTGAAAAGTTGGTGGATGGCCACCATGTCCCAACAAGGCTGCAACATCAGCAAGGAAGTGGTGGAGTCGTGTTTTGGGTCGGAATCACGGGGAGAGAGCCGGAAGGCTCCTTTAGGGTATGAAGACTTTCATGGTGCAAAAAGAAGGACAGTCATCTCATGCTGCAGAGAACACCTCTGGGTCATTGCCTGCTACAGGCATAAAAGGAGAAGAACTCATGGTGTGGCCACCATCCTGACCTCAACCCTATTGAGAACCTTTGGAGGTTCCTCAAGCAAAAGATCTGAGGGTGGGAAGCAGTTCACATCAAAACAGCAGCTCGGGGAGGCTTTTCTGACATCCTGCAAAGACGTTTTCAGGACAGTTTTGGCGAATCTGTCCAAACGTCATTTTCACACAAACCAAACGGCGACCTTGTCGGGAAAGTCTCGTCAGTTTGGTTCGTTTTCAGGTCTATTTCGTGATCTGAGCGCACTGAAGACAAAGAGCTTTACTTTGAAGCTTGCCGAGCCTTAAATCGAGACAGTAGGCGGCACACGGACGGGTCAATTCACATTCAATTATGACCCTCGTTTCATCTGATGTTAGCATCAATCTCCTGCGGCACCCAGCCTCTGCATCTCAGTGGAGGGTCACTTGAACTTTCAACTGTGTCAGCTGTTTCTCTGCTGACTGCTGACCGCCCTGTTGTCCGCATTAGATCTACATTGCAGGGAGGTCTGATTATAAACTGTCTACCTCAGGAATGGGACAAAATTATCCAATGACATCAGCACCAGGCAACCGGCCACATTTATATTTGACGTGGACGGCGTCTGAGTGCAGGACGGAGTCAACCGAGTTAAAGAAAGTGCCACTCACAGTCATCACCCACTGGTCCTGCAGAACACTGTGCTGGAGGGTCTCTGCCCAGATCAGTCAGCTCCTATACAGAGAAAACACAAACAGGTTCATCAAAATGTGTGTTTATCCACCGGAGAGATCAGCTCCAGATGATTAGAACATGGTTACAGAGAACTTTGGAGGAACCTTATTAAAACCTGAGACATTAGTTTGGTTTACTCTCAATTGCTGAAGTGAGTGGGATCACCATGATTAGAGAGCTCTCAGAGGCCTTCTGACAGAGCATTGTAGATGCAGAGGAGTCTGGGAAAGGGATTTAAAAAGATCTCAGAACAACTGCCCACATGACCAGATCAGACCGTCCTAGCAAGTTCAGCCCACGAGCACAACCACAAGATGAGGAAAGAAGATCCAACAATCCTAAAATGTTCATCATGGACCTACAGGTAGCTCTCGACACAGTTGATGTGCAGCTTCTATCAGCTAGATTGATCTTCATGGGATACACTGGCTTATTAATGAAAAGCTGACCCTGTGCTCCCCCCCAAGTGTCGGGAGCGTCTCGTATCGTCTCAGAAATTAATACCATCACAAACCTAACGTGCACCTATTCGAAAGCCAATGCTTCCCCCTGGGGTTTACACCAGCTGTGTCAAGGGTAACTGACTACCACAGTCAACAATAGAGCACCTTAAAGGAAGTGAAGAATTCTCTGCATCAGCAGAAATGCTCTCAAACTTCCAAAGCAGCTTCAGACAGAACAACGACAGTGCTCGGCCTGGTGTGTGTACGTTTCGTGTGAGGTACAAATGTGTAGGTATCTGCAACACTTCTAAGAACTCACCGCCCCAGCCTTTTTGTAGAAAGCAAGCTAAAGACATGACAGCACCCTTTGCTATCGTTTTGTACGTGTGTTTGAAAGGAAAGGGACATTGGCAGGAAGACGTCTGTGGTTGAAACTGCAAAACAGATTGAGCTTCTCTGGAAGTAACAAGGTCTGAAGTCCTGTAGCAGTTTGGTGTGAAAGTGGAACTGCTCAGAACCTCCTGGTAACATCCAGGTAACTGAGTGCTGATGGCCCAGGGCTCAGAAGGTCTCAAACACAATGCAGGTGTGGGGTATTCCCAGGATGCAGTGGTCAGGACCTGGGATCTGACTGGTCAGTCAGACTGGATTATTAGACATTAAACACACAATAAAAAAGATAATTTCGAGAAAAGTTGCTTCTAAAAATAACTGGAACATGACAAAGAGCTACTGCTCGATGCTTTATCAGCAGGGGAACATAGGACGAGGACTTACCTCCTCCTATACATCAAGTTAACCACTGTCTCTTGTCCATTTTATATCACTGTTGGATATGAACTATGTTCTCTGGAATGATGGAGCTCTGTCCAGTACCTTTGGGATGGGGGATTTGGGGGACAAGGTGGATGCTTCCTTCTACTAGAAGAAAGTGAATGAGCAGGTGTCCAAATACTTTTGTCCAGCTAGTGTATGAGCTATTTCTAAACAACACAATGCCTCACAATCACTTACGTATGCCTCATATATAGCACAGTAATATAGGAGAGCAGTACAACGGCTATTTTTACACCTGCGAATTTCCGGAAGGGGTCTCAGAGGGTCAGCACCTGAGAAATCAACATATACCTGTGCAACAACAGGGTTCTGCAGTCGGAACGTCGAACCCAGCCAAAGCTATGGTGAAGAACACTGTCTGGCTGAGCAGTAACGAACAACAAAAGGCTGTGACACAACTATCTAAACATCTTTAATGAATTACACCGTAAAGGGAGAAACTGAGCTCAACAACATCTCATTCTTCACACTCCACCATGAAGGTCCTGCAAAGCCTGCTCGGTGACCATTCTTCCTCTGCTGTGATCTTTCAGACAGATCAGCACAATGTCAAAAGTCCCTTTGCTTTGATGCTCCTGATGCGTTACCAATCAGGTGTAGACCTGCCTCGCCAAACTCACTATTCACTAATGTTGAACTCAAGTACAACCGGTTCTGGCCCGGGAAAGCTCCTTGGACCCAGTGCAGGTGGTGGGAGACAGAAGGATGTCATCCACAGTGGAAAACAACTCCCTTCCCACGCGTTAGACTCCCAACAGGACGGGGCAGCTCCTTCAGCGACAGGCTGCTTCACCCCAAGTGTGCAAAGGAGCGGGATCACAAGTCCTTCTTCCTCACTGCTACTCTTATCAGACCTCGGACAAAAACATGTAACTCCACACAGTATCGGACTGTTTTGCAACACAACAATGTACAAACCTGTATATAATGACTTATTATTTACAATATTTGTACTGTATATTGTATTTACTGCACTCCAGTGCCTTACTATCCCTACTACTGGGCTAATAAAGCATTAGAACAGGGTTCTAGAGGGAATAGACGGGAGCCTGACAGTGTCAGACAAAGGTTCTAGATAAATGTTAAACAAGGAATTAACATCTTAAATCAATGATTTTCTGATGAGGGGGTAATGGTGAAGGAGTAAGGATGACACGGTAATATTGAGGGGTAGTGGGGTAGTAGTGAGGAATAGTGGGGTAATATTGAGGAGTAATGGGGTAATAGTGAGGGGTAATGGTGAAGGCTAATGGGGTAATAGGATAATAGTGAGGGGTAGTGGGGTAATGAGGAATAGTGGGGTAATATTGAGGGGTAATGGGGTAATAGTGAGGGGTAATGGTGAAGGCTAATGGGGTAATAGGATAATAGTGAGGGGTAGTGTGGTAATATTGAGGGGTAGTGGGGTAGTAGTGAGGAATAGTGGGGTAATATTGAGGAGTAATGGGGTAATAGTGAGGGGTAATGGTGAAGGCTAATGGGGTAATAGGATAGTAGTGAGGGGTAGTGGGGTAGTAGTGAGGAATAGTGGGGTAATATTGAGGAGTAATGGGGGTATGAGTGAGGGTAATGGTGAAGAGGCTAATGGGGTAATAAGATGTCAGTGAGAGGTAGTGTGGTAATATTGAGGGTAGTGGGGTATTAGTGAGGAATAGTGGGAGTAATATTGAGTAATGGGGTAATAGTGAGGGTAATGGTACTGAAGGCTAATGGGGTAACTAGGATAATAGTGAGGGGTAGTGAAATTGTGGTAGGAATATAGTAGGAGTATTGAGGGTAATGGGATTTGTAGTGAGGAATAGTGAGGGTAGTGGGGTAGTAGTGAGGAATAGTGGGGTTAATAGTAAGGGTGTGGGTTGTAGTGAAGATGATAGGGGGTAGTGGGTGTGGCGAGAGGAATAGTGGGGTAATAGTAAGGGGTAATGGGGTAATAGTGAGCCCGGGCAGGGTCTCTGGACGCTCCGGTTGGCTGTAGGTAAGCTCCGGGCCTGACCCTCGGCCGGTCAAGCTCTGTTTCCCCAAGAAAGCGGTACCTTATGGATCCGTTTGAGCGCCATCCTCAGGCCGGGGATCCGGGGACTCGGGCGGAGAGCGGTGCGGAGCGGAGAGCCGCAGAGCTGCGCTGCTGGGCCGCCGGCGGGTCGCCTCTCGCTCGCGGTGATGCTAAGCTAAGCTAAAGCTCCAGGCTGAGCGCGGGCCGGCAGGGAGGCGAAACCGGAGACGAAGAGCGCAGAGGCGGCGCGGGATCCGCTCACTGACGCGCTGGAAGACCTGCCGGCTGGAGCTCCGCAGCGGGCTGATCTGAACTGCTCCTCCGGAAAGAGTGCGTTCAAACCCGGCTTAGAGACTCTGTCCTCTCCCCTCAAAATGTCTCCTCTTACTGACACACACACACACACACACACACACACACACTGATACACACACACACACACACACACACTGATACACACACACACATTGATACACACACACACATTGATACACACACACACACACAGAGTGAGTAACCTCTCTAACAACGTGATACACAATCACACACACATACACACACACACACACTAATGCACACACATACACTCTGAGATACACCAAACATACACACTAACACACACACCCTTGTATTTGGCTTTTTAATACAAATGATACTTCTATGATGCTTCCACCACCATGCTTCACAGTTGGTGGGAGGTTCTTGTGCTTAGTCTTTGGTGGGTGCGGTGGGAGACGGTCTTTGGTAGGAGACAGTGTTTGGTGGGTGTAGTGGGAGACAGTCTTTGGTAGAGGCGTGTTTGGTAGGAGACAGTGTTTTGGTAGGGAGCAGTGTTTGGTGGGGAACAGTGTTTGGTGAGAACAGTATTTGGTGAGTCTTGAGCAGAACAGTATTTGGTAGGAACAGTGTTTGGTGGGACAGTGTTTGGTGGGTGCGATGGGAGACAGTCTTTGGTAGGAGACAGTGTTTGGTGGAATGTAGGTGGAAGACGCATTGAAACTGCTGATGTGAATATCTAGTAATACTAAGTCCAATGCTGGTAAAAGGTGAGTGTCTGCTGGTGGCTTGTTGTCACATGATTTACTAATGAGGCAAGTGGTTTCATTCTTCACTGCCCAATAGGATTGGCTGGGCTGGATCCCACATCAGTGGCATCTACTGCACTCTGAAGGTGATTAACACACCTGCTGAAGAAGAGCAGCAGTGGACTTCAGCCATGTGGGTCTATCACCTTCTTCTGACTGCTGGGATCTTCTGCGGTAAGCTGTGGTATCAAATGGTTTCAGTGCAGCCTTTGAGGACCTAGACTTGTTAGGAATTGTCCTGTGTTAATTGTCGCTCTGAAGCAGGTGTGTGTGCTGGAGGCAGATTTGATTTCCTCACGTTTCCAGTGAAAGAAGTGGAAGGTAAGACGTCATGGATTGAAGGATACGTCCAGGTTTGGGATTTCATGCCTTCAAGCCCTCTTTTACATTTAGAACGATTGGCTGAAGCGCTGAAAAAATAAAGGTGCTACAAATGGTTCTTGAAGTACTCTTTTGGTCCCCATAAAGGCGAATATATTTCAATTTGAAGGATGTTTTTCTTTATGGAGCCTAAAGTTGGATGGTTGAAGATCCTTCTTCTTCTTAGGACTGTACAGATAAATCATGTTACACAGGTAGGTTTACGAGCAGTGTGCAGTGAATGAGTCTCACACAAGGACTCTTACAGGAACCTTGTAACCAAATTCCAAGTAAGTGCTCATGACGAGAAACCTGCTACACTTTCATTTTCATTATGTCTGATCTGGAACCCAAAGAGAAACCAAACTGTACAGAAACTTAAGACACTGTAGAATTAGATCATATAATAAGACCCATTTCAGGAGATAAAACCAACCAGCCATAACATTAAAACCAATCATTTTGCTCTGTTGGACCGATGGCATTCGACTGCTGAGCTGCTCGGAGCCCCACGGGGACACATTGGAAACGTTGTGTAACGGTGTGACCTTGTGAAACATTCAGAACAGTCAAATGACTTTTGAAATTCCCCAGGTTCACATCGATCCGCCTGTTCACTGGTACCACTGTAAGGAAATGATTCCTACAATGTTAACCTGATTTGGAAGTAAATAGATGGAATTTTTTTTCCAGACTGTTTTCAGAAAAGAGCCGAGGAAGTTTTCGACAGGTCCTGCTTTGGGAAAGGTACGGCCTCCACTTTGAAAAAATGACATTATTATTATTGTTATTATTATTATTATTATTATTATTATTATTATTAGTATTGTTATTATTATTATTATTATTATTATTATTATTATTATTATTATTATAGCCTAATGTATTACACAATAATGCAACAGCTTTTAAAACTGTCTGTTTTAGACTGTGCTGCGTCAAAGACGGTTGACATTATGGTTCCGTGCCTCAAACGGGATATGATCTCCCGAAAACTCCAATGCGTTTTTGCCTGGGACCAGTTACAGGTTAAAGATGGTTCGATCAAAAATTCGAAGTTTTAAGCGTGGTTTAAGGCGACGAACAACTACCGAGCAACCTCATCGATCCAGAACAAAACCGATTAAGCTCATATTAAACATGTCTTTGTGAAATAATTACAATCTGCATTTGATTTTTGTGGAATTGAACGATGGGCAAAAGTATTGGGACACCTTTTTCGTCCCAAATCGTAGGTATTATAAGAGTTTATCCTGCTCCTGTTGGAGTAACTATCTCTACTTTCCCGTGAAGTCTTTCTACTAGACTTTGGGACATTGCTGTGGGGATTTGATTGCGTTCAACCATTAGGATGTTGGTCAGGATGATCACCACCCCATCTCATTCTCTACAGGGACGAGACAAGCTGTGTGTGCATTTGCACGTGTTTGTCAGTGGTGGGTGCAGCATAAAGTAGCTGGATAGGTTTATTTGACGGGGCGTCCACACACTTTTGGATACTAAGTGTTGTCAATTTTTGTGCCACGAGAAAAGCGATTCAACGTCGACCACAAATTGAAGTTTGGCTTCTCAAACTTGGAAGAAAGGCGTGACACAGGTCAGCGATGACGTCGGTTGTTAATTGCGTTTCTCTTTTCCGATTCAGCTTACGACCTGAAGGGGGACGTGGATGTCCATCGTAAGTTCAAGAAGCTCAGATATTTAACTATACATGACCACAGATGAGGTCAGATCGGAGTGATATCTCTCTCGCTCTCTCTCTCTCTCTCTCTCTCTCTCTCTCTCTCTCTCTCTCAGGCAAAGCCCACTGTGCCATTGAAGAATGCTGGAAAGTTGAGAAACAGACGAGACACAGGTATATCTATATCTCGTTAGGACACCCTATGATAACCTTTGACTTATCGTATTTAATCATATGAACATCTGATCTTCATTGTAACTATTCCGAGAGATGGAGCTGATATAACTAAACACATGCAGCTGAATAAACGTCACGACATGTTATAAAATGTAATAATTAGAAATACAGTTTAAATACATCCCAATTTATTACGACGTAAAATGCCTAAAGTTAGAATCAGGTGCAGAACATCAGCTGCTAATGATTGGACCTGATTGGACCATTCTTAGAGAGGACTTGGAAGGAGACTGTCTTATTTAAACCTCAGACATTAGTTTGGTTTGCTCTTGATTGTTGAATTGAAGGGGATCACCATGACCAGATCTCAAAGTGCTCTCTGAGGTCTCCAGATAAAAAAGTACACTGTCATAGTGTTTTGTATTACTTGCTCGGTGTTGAAGGTTGTCAGGTTGTATGTGGGTTTAATGCTACTTTGACCACTAGCAGAGTTGATGTCATCAGCATTTGTGAGGATGGCATCTGAATTATGGAATTCATTATTGTGCTTTTTCTTTTAGTGTCTCTGAAATAATGTGAAATTAAAGTTTACTTTTATTTACTTTACAAAGGACTTACAACAAATGTATTGTTTATGTATTTGTACTCTGTTGAAGCTTTTTCAATGATTTGAATTCACTGAACTCAGGGTTTTACAGTGAATTCAAACAGGTTTTTGAGGTAGTTAAACTCAAATTGAAGTAGATGATACTCAATAAGCACTGGAATACAACACACGATGACTAGGTCACTTTACTTCGTTTTTTGTGAGCTGAATCTCAAGAGAAGGTGGATCGTGCACAAAGGCGACGACCTTCTTAAAGAATAAAGTGAATGTTCTGGAGCGACCCAGTCAGAGTTCTGATCTTAATCCAGTAGAAATGCTGTGAAGGAGCTGCCCAGGTTCATGGAGAACCTGCTAGCGCGGGCTGAAGCTGGTTTGTTTGGAGGAATGAACTCAAATTAGTGCAGGACTGATAACAGTTACGGAAACGTTTAGTTACAGTTATTGCTGCATAAGGGGGGACATAGCAGATACTGAAAGCAGGGGTCACATACCTTTTACCCTCAATAGATCAATAAATAAATGAGCAAACGTAATATTTTTGTCTCATTTGTTTGATTTGGTTCCATATTTATTTTTAGGACATACAGAAATTTCAGGCACTGCTGTGAATATTCACTGGTAAACCTCTTGCCCTGATGTTCTTTACAGATGAATGGATGAGTCGATTAAAGCGTAACGTTGCTCTAACTCCTCTACAATGTTTCTTGCTGTTTTCAGGAAAGTTCGGATTCTTCCAGGCTTGTCTGGACAGAGTAAAGTCCTGCGTCAAGCAGCTGAGAGATGAGCTATAAGTCACTCAGCCATGAAGCACCCAGTTTAATTATTACTGCCTCGGATTTTGCTTCTCTGCTTGACCACAAGATGTCACCTTTTGCTTTAAAATAGATGTTAGACAGTAGATCTTCACCTACCAGTTATCCCTCTTTAAATTTGAGGTTGTAGTTTGGAAAAATGTTTAAAAATATGAGTCATAACAATTGATGGATGCCTTATTGATCACAACAATAAAGAGGATTTGACCCATCCACTGGACACTGCTGCTGAGTTTCAGTTCTTTCTATGGCCCGTGGTGATGGACCTCATGTTGCCGAGGCAGTAGATCCAGGTTAAGAAATAACCAACCCTGTGGTTTCTTTTAAGTACACTGTGGACAGAAATGATAGGACACTTCTCATTCACTGTTTTTCTTCACAAATCAATGCATGACATTAGAGGTTTATCCACTAACATTTAGATGGCATCTCCTGGACAGTAGGTGGATGCTGGATGATCGTCCCATTGGCAGTACTTCACTACAGGGACTAGACAGGCTGTGTGTCTGGAGACGACCAATGAATTTCTGTGTGGAGGCACCATAGTCAGGTTTCTTCTCATGTGTCACATCTCCAGAAGGTCTGGTGTAAATTCGTGCGATGCCAGATCACCTTTGGTCTTCATTACCTAATGTTTCCTTAATGAGGTTCTGCAGCCAGTGGTTCTACCTTTTCTGAACACACACTCCGGTGCTCTGTTCCAACAGGACGACGCTCGTCCACACACTGCTGCCGTCTCAAGATCTCGTCTTGAAGACACAGATACTATGCCGTGGTTGGTCTCGTCTCCAGACCTGTCCCTGATTGAAAATGTGTGGGACGTTATTGTCTCTCTATCAACACTCCACCCCTACCACACCATCTGCAGAACTGAGTGAGAACATTCAAGCTGCGTGGGATGGATCATCACAGGACACCATTAGGAACCTCTACACCTCCATGCAGAGACGTCTGGCGTGTTGCGTAAAACCCGACGCCCGCGAGACACCACTTCTGTATGAGTAGATCAATAAATGTTGATCAGATCCAGACTACCAGTTATCATCAGTTATTGATCCTGATCACCTTCATCTTCCTTCACTGCAGAACTGCGGTCCCACACGTCCATCCGAGGTTTCGTCTTTTGATGGTGATAGTGTCTCTGGTAGATATGGACAGTAAGTTCAAATAAATAAACGATTAATAAATAATAATTTGTGCTGTGGTTTATCAGTGACTGCTTTCACCTCGCACTGTAAACAGAATCTCTGATCTGAAGACTGTTTATGAGCTGTGAATTATGCAGAAATAAGCCTGTTAGATTATAAGACATCCTTTCTGCGGCTCAGTCCACAAGCTTCCAGACTGTCTCATTTATAAACCCTCTCCCTCTGTGCAGAACTGAGCTTTGTTTGTTCTCAGTCCCACTGCCAGTAATATCTGGGAACAGCAAAGCAGACGTTCTTCGCAGTGGTTCTGATTCGTGAATGACCACAAGGTGGCAGCTCAGACGAAGCTGTGGAGTGAACTGGATTAAAGCTCGCTGGAGAGATCAGTCTGGACAGGTACTGTAAACAGAGGGCAGGGATGAGTGTGTGTGTGTGTGTGTGTGTGTGTGTGTGTGTGTGTGTGTGTGTGTGTGTGTGTGTGTGTGTGTGTGTGTGTGTAAAAGTTGGGGGTTCTGTTGTGGGGATGTAGGGAACGCACCACGTCTTAAATCCTATGGAACGATGGACAGTTGACAGACAGACAGAAGAGAAGATGTTTGTGTATAGATACACATTATTGTGTGTGTGTGTGGTAATTATTATTATTATTGTGTGTGTGCTATTACTGTATTATTACTATTACTATTATTATTATTATTATTGTGTGTGTGTGTGTGTGTATTATGGGGTGAGGTACTACAGGTACTGCTCGGGGACAAATATCGATTTCAGGAGTCCATTATCATTAAACTAACTTTAATAAAATCCTCTACATTTACTCTAACAACTATTATTATTATTATTATTATTATTATTATTACTATTATTATTATTATGGGGTGAGGTACTACAGGTACTGCTCGAGATGAAATATCAGTTTGAGGTCCATTATCATTAAACTAACTTTAAACAAATCTCTACATTTACTCTAACAACTATTATTATTATTATTATTATTATTATATTATTATTATTAGTATTATTATTATTATTATTAATATTATTATTATTGTTGCTGTTGTTGTTGTTGTTGTTGTTGTTGTTATTATTATTATTGGTAGTAGTAGTATTAATAGTATATGTTGGCTTCATGAGCTATTTTTTAATGTGTGATTTACAGTATTTATGATTATAGTATTTTGTAATTCAATGTTTTCTATTATACATAATTTAATTAGTAAATAAGTCCTCTATCACTAAGTCTATCTATCTATCTATCTATCTATCTATCTATCTATCTATCTATCTATCTATCTATCTATCTATACAAGTCTAAGTCTATCTATCTATCTATCCTATCTATCTATCTATCTATCTATCTATCTATCTATCCTATCTATCTATCTATCTATCTATCTATCTATCTATCGATGATATATGCCCAAATACATCAAAATCCACAGACAGTGAGAAAGATACACCAGTCATTATCACTGTACATAGATGACAATTATCATCCACCATAAATCAGAATACAATACCAATCACAACTGATCATAACATAATCGATCACAATAACATATCTGCATTACTCCCACTGTATAGATGATCTATAATGGTGTGTATAGATGTATAGTGTATAGATTATCTATAATGGTGTGTATAGATGTATAGTGTATAGATTATCTATAATAGTGTGTGTATAGATGTATAGTGTATAGATGATCCATAATAGTGTGTATAGATGTATAGTGTATAGATGATCCATAATGGTGTGTATAGATGTATAGTGTATAGATGATCCATAATGGTGTGTATAGATGTATAGTGTATAGATGATCCATAATGGTGTGTATAGATGTATAGTGTATAGATGATCCATAATAGTGTGTATAGATGTATAGTGTATAGATGATCCATAATGGTGCGTATAGATGTATAGTGTATAGATGATCCCACTTAACCAGTGTGTATGAATGTATAGTGTGTAAATGATCCATAATGGTGTGTATAGATGTATAGTGTATAGATGATCCATAATGGTGTGTATAGATGTATAATGTATAGATGATTCATAATGGTGTGTATAGATGTATAGTGTATAGATGATCCATAATAATTTAGTATAGATGTATGGTATAGATGATCCATAATGGTATTGTATAGTGTATAGTGTATAGATGATCCATAATAGTGTGTATTGATGATGTATGGTGTATAGATGATCCATAATAATTAGTATATAGATGTATAGTGTATAGATGATCATAATGAATGCGATATAGATGTATAGTGTATAGATGATCCATAATGGTGTGTATAGATGTATAGTGTGTAGATGATCTATAATGGTTTGTATAGATGTGTAATGTATAGATGATCCATAACCAATCATAATGTAGAGCTGTTTTAATATCGATCCCAGTCAAATGGTTATGATTATTATTGTTGTTGTTGTTTTTTTAATAAACTGATCATAAAGTAAGTCGGTCAGATGATCGATCAGGTGTATTGATCAGTAGTTTACAGCAGCCTGTTGAAACTCCAGTCACTTTCTCAGAGCCACGCCTGGGGCAGACGCTCAGCCAATCAGAGGAGAGACTTGGGTGCTACATTCAAATGAGCAGCTCCTAATAAGGCTAAACTCCGCCCCCTTTCCCGGTCCGGTCAAAGCAGCATGCTGGGACGGTGAGGAGGAGGAGGGAGGGTCTCTCTCTCTCCTCTCTCTCTCTCTCTCTCTCTCTCTCTCTCTTTCTTCACCCAATCCCTCGTTCCCCCGGGAAGCGCAAGCCACCCCACTCCATCCATCCCTCCCCTCTCGGTCAGTAATCACTTCATTCCTCTCCTTTTTACAAGCTTTGCTCCACGTTTCATCCCTCTCTTTCGTCCCGCGATCCCGCGTGCGCTCCATCCTCTCTCTCTCTCTCTCTCTCTCTCTCTCTCTCTCTCTCTCTCTCCCTCCCTCCCTCCCTCTCTCTCTCCTCCTCCTGCTGCTGCTGCTCTCCATCTCCTTCTCACCATCCTCTCTCCCCCCTTTCTCTCCCTCTCTCTCTCCCTCTCTCTCTCTCACCGCGCCACAGCTCGAGCCGCTCTCCTCCTTGATCCCGGCTGATCCCGTTGTTGTTTGTTGTTTGTTTGTTTGTTTGTTGTGTGCTCCTCCTCCTCCTCCTCCTCCTGCAGCTCCGCTGAAGATGGTCTCCTTCTTCTCCTCCACGCGCGCCGCTCCTGACCGGACAGCCCCGGTCCATCTTTACGCGCGAGACCGCTTTTTTGGTTGGACTCCTCTTTTTCTTTTTCTTCTTTTTCTCCTTTTTTTTTGGACTCTAACCCTAAGAAGAGACCCACTGGGATACCCTCCCCTGCCCGCGCGCACACCCCCCCAGCGGTGCGCGCTCTGGATAATTGCCCCCCTCCCCGCGCACTTTGCGCCGCGCTTTTACGCACCGGAGGGGCGCGCTGACACTAATCTCCTGCTCTTTGTTGTTTGTTTGTTTGTTTGTTTGTTTGTTGCTGGACTCTTTTGGTGTCCGGCAGCGCGGGAGGAAGGATTACGGTCTGCAGGCGCGCGCCACGCACCCTTTCCTCGCACGCGCGCGGGGCAGGAACGTAAAAGGGGACGCAGGCGGGCAGGAACGCGCGCGCATGTTCTCCCTCCAGGACGGGCTCCCGCGGGGGGCGCTCACCATGAAGGAAGAGCCGCTGGCCAGCGGCATGACGCCCGTGCGCTCGTGGATGCAGAGCGCGGGGATCCTGGACGCCAACACGGCGGCGCAGAGGTAACGCACGCCGTCGCGCGCGCAGCTCTCAGTGCGGGTGTTTTCCTAAAGCATGTGCACCTTCACGCACACTTTTACGAGGGAGGTTCCTCCGGGTTCCTGGACGCTTCGCTGGTTCTTCGGCTTGCAGTGTATGTGTGGAACTTGTATGTGGTTCTGGAAAACGATCCTATAACATCAGAACGCACGAGCTGCACGTTTGCCATTAAACCCGTCTTCAGTACTTGTCTGTAGGTAAGGGTGTGTGGGGCATGCCTAGGGAGGGGTATAAGGGGCAGAAGGGTGACATATATGAGCAGTTGAGGGTTTGAGGTGGATGGGTGTACAGGCAGTGGGATTACAGTGTCAGGTTAGAGGTCTGTTATGTGTATATTTATTTGTAGTGCTGCAGGGGGGTTATAGGGTATATGTGGCAAGTGGTAGGGGTATACAAGGTGCGTGTGACTTTAGGGAGTATAGAGGGTAAAATAAGGGGCTGTTCGGGTGTTTCAGGTCGGGGGTTGATGTGGTATATGGTGGTAGGTGAGGGAAGCACGTTGCAAAATAAACACGCGCGTGAGCAGCGCTTCGCTCGCACTTTCCACTCCAGTAGTGGGTGACCTGTAACCCAGTTCCAGGTGATGATGATGGTGGTGGTGATGCCCCTGGACACTGACACCGCTTGTGCAGATACATCAGGGTTGAATAGACAGGCCCGTGGTGGGGAAACTCCTCTCTGCCCCCGAAAATCGTGTGCTCTTGTCGTAACAGGGTGGGTTTGCGTGACACACGCACGTGCACCGGACCGGGGCAGCTGCACGTCGCCCAATGCATGATTTATTTCCATTGCAAAAGCAAAAAAGAAACAAATTCGAGCACGTGCACGATGTGCAACGCCGCGCAATTGGCTTTCAGCGCTTGCACGCTCCTCGTGCGTCTGCTCGCCCAGCTGGAGACACGACGTTACGACTGTTATTGCACTTTAAAATGTGTGAAAGGTCTGCGTCGATCTGTGCGCGCATCGAACGATCGAATAAAGTCAGCATCCTGCAAACTGGACCCGAACTCTGACCGTGTCCTGAAGATTGGAAAGGACAGAGAGCGTGCAGGCTTTTACACCGCGGGTTTATCAGAGCGAATAAAAGAGCTTTAAAGACCTTCATACGTTCATAAAAACTCCTCTTTTCATCTGTACTCTCTAACATCTGCCAGCGCGCGCAGGAGAGAGAGAGAGAGAGCGAGAGAGCGAGAGAGAGCGCATGAGCGCTGGATGCACTGAAATAAAAAATAATAAAAACATTAAAATAATATCATTTGTTTTTAATAGTAAATTTGAGTGTTGAGTAAATTAATGCACTGAATGCAGATGAATGCGATTAAACGTGTGTGTTCATGTCTCACTGAATCAAAACTAATATTCATAAGAAATAAAAATAGAAATAGAAATATCTTGGGTTCCATATGACGCACTGGTTTGATTGCCACGATTCTGATTTCATAAAGATATGAGATACGTGGTGCTCAAACGGAAGCAACGTTGAGAGATTAATTTATGAGTGCTCCAGAGACATTTTAGAGTATGCTTTTGAAGCAGCTCAACTCTTAAGAAACCGAGATTAAAAAATTACAACCATAATTTGAACAAATTCTTGCAACCAAACCATGTGGGCTTTTTTTTCCCACGCGCTCTTCTGCTGAAACTGAAGTCTCATGACTTTTAGAGCAAAACTGAGAATGTGATGGTGTTGAGGTTTTTATAGCATTTATTATTATTATTATTATTATTATTATATTATTATTATTATTAATGTGTATTAGTGCGCAGACCCTGCTCACACCGCTAGGTCAGATTATACGTCAATAATAAAGACTGAAATGGACAGAGAGGGACAGAGAGGGACACAGATCGTGCAGGACTGTGACTCTTCCTCAATTTAATATTTAACATTTCATTTTTGAGTTTTATTGTTTACACGTTTATTCTCGGCCTGCTTTCTGCGGCTTATGAGGACTAAACAGCAGACAGGGTGAGTTCGTTTACTCCCTCTCTCTAAACAACAAACCATATCTACTTTATAATTCGATAATAAGACAAAAACACCCTCTCATTTTTTCACTTCGTCAGGTTTAGAAACGAAGGGGATCCGACCGATGATCTTCACACTGTATAAAAATCCATCTCGGATCAATATAAATGCTGCACAAATGACTTATTAAATCAAAATGTGTTGCAGTGACTCCAATTAAAGCTGAGCAGGTTGCTGTTTTTGTTGCGCGCGTGCGACAGAAACAAACAAACAAACAAACAATCAAACAAACAAACAAACAAAATGAAAGGAAGCCGCTGCTGCTCGCTGGACGGATGTCCTTTCACTTCAAAATGCTTTAAAATACACGCAGAAAAAAAATAAATTGAAATGTGTTTTTAGAAACTGGTTAAAAATGAGTTGCAGTCGCCACACAGTGAGCAAAACCTCGTATGTGCACCAGGGAAGGGGACTGTAGTCTGAAGTTGAAGTGAGATCTGATTGTAGGTCATGTTGGAGCTCTGCTGTCTGCTGTCCTCTGATCAGGACATCCTGAGACAGTGTGCAGAAGATCTGTCAGACTGACACTCAGGTTTTTGTGGGAGAGTGAGTTTCAGGGCTGAGGATGAGGATGAGGATGAGCTGCAGCAGAAGAGCAGAACGTCTGCAGTCGTTCCTAAATAAGAGTGTTATTAAGCACAGTCTGGGAGGAGAGTCTGGATAATTATGAATATTAATTCATTGTTGTAAATTATTTAGGAGCGCAATCAGCCTCTAAATCGCCTGCTCTGAGTTTTGATCTGTTTATTAAACATTGATTTGACTGCATGAATTACAGTTTAATACTGTTCGATTGGAAACGTTGTTTAAATCAATGTATTTGATTAGTGTTTGTATTGAATCCTCACGCAACACAATGTGACGAATGTAAACAATTTATTATTATTATTATTATTATTATTATTATTATTATTATTGTGTATTATGAATATAACCTAATATATACCCACAAATGAGTGTTGATCAGTTAACAATCTAATCATTGCAATGCTTATGAAAAGCTGATCAATAACTACAGTCCAGTCTGTTTGATTATGTGATTATTGATTAAACTATGACAGTGATTGGTTGACGTTTGAATATATGTCTTCATATATTACAAGTTAAATTCTATTTATCCCTCATTAAATAATACAGTATATGAATATTACTGTTACAGATATATAAATAAATATATATATATAATTCTATGGTAAAAAAATTAAATATTAAAGACAATGAAAATAGCAGCCAGTGGAAACGAGTGCCACTTCTTTTGCAAAATAAAATACCTTTATTGTTTGTATTTATATATTTTATTTCTATATTAGTGTGTGTGTGCGTGTGTGTGTTCTGTAAAATACAGCCTTTATTTAACCGGAACTCAGCAGATGAACAGATGAACAGCAAGGTGCTCTGGTGTCAAGGCTGCCATGCGTGTGTGTTTGGTGTGAGTGTGTGTTCACACTCTTTTGGAGGTGCTGATGAGCCAGGTGTAGGGTACAGGCGGAGTGTGAGCTGCTCACTTTAGAGTAAAGCACTGTCAGTGTCTGTGTACAGGGGAACATCAGTGTGTGTCCAGTCAGACAGAGTGTGTGTGTGTGTGTGAGTGTGTGTGAGTTGGTTTACACTGGAATCTGATGCAAACTGGATTAGTGTTGATGGAGGGGAGGAAGGTGCAGACAGGCCGAGTGAATTGAACACACTCTTTTACTCTCTTCTCTCTCTCTCTCTCTCTCTCTCTCTCTCAGGTGTCACGGGGTGAGTGGAAGTCCTTTTAGCTAGAACACATTTCAGTTGACCCCCTCTCATACCCCACTGTAAACCTGTAGAAATTATATCGCCTCTGTTTACATCCATACTTAGAGGGAGGAACCGGACCTAATGAAGTCCAGACTCTGGGGCTTTAGAGAGAAAGAGAGAAAGAGAGAGACGGTTGAGGGTCCAGTCCATCTATTATCTGCCTGTGATCCTCCTGACCTTCTCTGACCTGACGGGAAAAACAGCATCTAGTTTTTAACACAGGTCTGCGGCCAGGACAGAATCTGGACAGAGTTTGGACAGCCGGGTCAGGACACAGCGAGGACAGAATTAGAGTGAGGATGGAGTCAGGACAGAGTCAAGGCAGATTCAGAACTAAAACCTGATGTGGTAAGGACTCGAGGTGGACAAGTCGGGTTCGACTCGGGGTTTTAGGTGTCCAGAGTCCAGACGTTCGGTCCTCACTGTTACCTCAACAACAGTCCAGTCACTTCACATTTTACAGAATAAGTTTACACTGATTTTGGAAAAAGTTTATTTATCATAACTTGTTGTTCGTCGTCTTTGCAGAGCGTCTGTTCAGAGTTCCATGTCAGAAGAATTTCAGGCTGATTAAGTCCTGCTCTATATTTATATTTATATTTATATTTATATTTATATTTATATTTATATTTATATTTATATTTACTGCCAAAAAATATATTTCAAGTCATTTTGCAACATTTCTTCACGAGATGGTTCATTCAGAAAGAGGCAAAAATTGGAAATGGGAATATATATGATCTTGTGTGTGTGTGTGTGTGTGTGTGTGTGTGTGTGTATCATCAATTTAATGCAAAGTCTTTTATCTCTATTCATTTAACATCCATTTATGTAATCTGGAAATGTACACTGTAAGCATGTTCACCTACTTCAACAATCCTTTATCAAGAATGTCACGAATGGACCAATGAGTCTTCTCCAAAATGACTTTTGTAGATCTGGAATCTGGTCCCCTATCTTCACTCCTTCAGCTCCTTCTGAACGACTCGCTCTGCAATAGGGCCTGTTATAAATACTATGAATTATTCAGGGCTATAAAATGAGGTTCTGAGGTCCAGGTTTGGACCGATGATGCAAAAGGTCAGTGCAGGAAAAGTGTTTACAGCACAAACACACTATAAACCCCCCTCCCCCACCCGATGGCTGGCCTGGGCCGCCTCTCTCACAGGCACCTCCAAAACCAGCCGGGGAGGGTCGGAATGCTGCAGCACAGAGGAACAAGTGTTTCTCTACAGCTGCCCCGAAAACGTGTAGGCGGTGCGAGCGGCAGCCGAATACCTCGTAATGACCCCATTAGAAACATACAGGTGACCGGCTAATGGCTTCAGCTGTACACCACTAATGATATTTGGAAAATGAGTGTTTTGCAAGGAGCTCAGAGAGAGAGAGAGAGAGAGAGAGAGAGAGAGGGCAGAGAGAGAGAGAGAGTGGGGGCAGCTTTGATTTGCAAAGTGTTTGAGTGTGATTGTGTGCAGGTGTGTGTGTGTGTGTGTGTGTGTGTGTGTGTGTGTGTGTGTGTGTGTGTTTTACAAGTGCTCCATTTATGGATCATGGTGTAGCTGCACCTGCTCTACCAACACACACACACACACACACACACACACACACACAATAGCATATATTTCTGAATCTATACTGAATCTATAATGTATTTTTATGTAAAGTAAAAAAATGTAAAGTTATTTTTAATATTTTGTTTTTATTTGTTATCATTTATTATTATTATATTTATGATAAATATTTAAATGTAATAGTAACTTCCTGTATGTACTAAATACATATCACTTTTTGCTGCCAGTTCATGATGAATGGAGCAATAAATGTTCCAAAATGAGTTAGAATAGAATATTTTACTGAAGAAAGGCAAAGTGCTGCAATTTATATATAATATATATATATCATAGAGATATAAACCATATTATGGCACAATTCACCGTTTAGTCTTTCACTGCCACTGTGATCATCTCGGCTGAGCTTATATGTTTAGAGTGTGTGTAGCCCTACATTAAATAACTCCTTTGTGTAAATAAGTCATTAAATAAAGTTAATTACCGTATTTTCTGGAATATAAGCCGATACCTTTTTTCCACACTTTAAACCATATTTTATAATGAGGTGCAGCTTTTCTTCTTATATGTTATTTCCAGTTTTAAACTCAGTGCAGTTTATATTCCGGTGCGTCTTATATTCCAGAATATACGGTAAGTAAATCAGTCTGATATACGTTTTCTCTTTATTATCTTAACAAAGTGAAAAAATCAAACCTAAAAGAAAAGTTTAAGCACAGTTTATATGATACATTTTAAATTGTAAATGAAGTTTATTTCATCCTTTGGCCAAATTGCTTAATAATAACATAACAATAACAATAAACATCCACGTTCGGTTCTTTAAAGAACGTCTGATAGAGCAGACGTATTAAAGTCAATGACCAGAACGTCCAGAACAACGAGCTTTTAGCAGATGAATCTCAAACCTCCTTAAACACCTCCCATAAAAATCTCTCTGGTTTTCGTTCTCTTTCTACACGATACCTGTAGGTCTGTGATGAACATTTTAGGATTGTTAGATCTTCTTCACTCATCTTGTGGTTCTGCTCTTGGGCTGAACTTGCTTGGACAATCTGATCTGGTCATGTGGGCAGTTGTTCGTGTTCTCCACTTCTAAATGATGTTCTGGACAGTAGAAATGACTGATTTCTAATTGCTCTGAGATCTTTTTAAATCATCTGCATCTCCAACCTTCTTTCTGAAGGCCTCGGAGAGCTCTTAGAATCTGATCATGGTGATCCCACTCACTTTTCAACAATCAAGAACAAACCAAACTAATGTCTGAGGTTTAAATTAGAACCTCTTCCAGAGTCCTCTCTAAGCCAAGAACCGCTTAGGAACGTTGTCAGAATTTCGGACTGGGGCCTACAGTTTGGCAGAGCCTGAGTTAGGGACCGTGGTTAGTGCACGGAGAAATTAACACAGACTAGACACACACACACACACACACACACACACTGAAACTTGTCACACTGAAAAGTGCTGGTTTCGTCTTGTGGGTGAAGAAAACAAAGGCAGGTCCTTTCGCGTCACGTTTCAATTAGTGTGTGTTTAGTGTTCAGACTGTAATTTCTGAGCTGACCGCCGTCTAAAGCAGCTCATGTCAGCCTGCAATTACAAACACATTACACATTAGCTGGGAGCGTTCACTGCTGCTTCACGAAAACACACACACACACACACACACACACACACACTGTGAAGTATAAAGAAGCAGCGTGTTACATTTGCAGTGCTTGCAGAGCCTGGCAGGACCGTCAGCTGTTTGAGTTTGAGTGTGTGTGACTGTAACTGCAGCATCACTGTAAACTGTAGACACTTCCATTGGGTTCAGTAGATCATACCTGCTTTCTAGTGTTATTGTGTGTGTGCGTGTGTGTGTGTGTGTGTGTGTGTGTAGATTAGCTCATTGGTTAGTTGTAATTGCTACTGTTATGCAAAAAACCTCCAAAATGAAACTTTGCAGAAGGAATTAATCTTCTTATCTTCATATGAGGATGGAACATCTCATCCTCATGTCATCGTGGATCATTTCTATCGGTTCATTCTTTCTGAAATTCTGACCCAATACAACAAAGAACTGCCAGAATCACATGACCTTAATATCTATTTTATCATAAACGTATGAATATTTATATTTAATATATGATTTATTTGACTGCATTTAAGACCATCTGACAAAAGCTATATTTCATAAAAGTCTACGCCTTTGAAAAGTTAAAAGTGAGTAAAATGATCTTAAGACCTTTCCAGACATTTCTCCGTTTCAACCGTTTCATCTTTTCAACATTGAAATGCTTTTGCTCGAGTTAACAAAAAGCATCATTTTACATCATCATCTCAAAGCTCAGATCCTCTTCAGAAAGACTCCGACCAGCGAATTTTCTTCGATTGTTATTGTTCAGTCTCGTGTGAGGCTTTACTGGATCAATAAGAGTGTTTCCATGTAATAAGTGTGTGGATATCAGATCATCAATCAGCTCTAATGAGACGAAGCTTCGTCCCAAACCAGCTGAATTGCTCGTGGTCATATGCAGATCTTTATCACCTCAGAACTGCTTAAATATAATATAATGATCTTGTAAAAATGCACCTTTTGATTTTTGTCTCGTGAACTGACCAAACACACCGCATTCTGTAGTGCGATCTGTGCTCACACTCACACACACTTTCCCAAGTTAAAGTAAAGGAACGTCTCACTTCTTTTAAAGGGTCGGAGACACACACATCGCTGTTATTTTCCATTTATGTTTGTCTTTTCTATATTTACATATGGCTGAAATGGTTTTGTATCCCTCTTTTTCTGCCAAAATGTTGAAATTGCACATTAGATTTGCATAACATTTGCATGGAAACCCAGCTATTGTATGAAGATTTTGTTCCAAATCCTTTTTGAAGCTTTTCTATTGGCGTTTTCATCGCTGGCACTGTATAAATACCACGTCAAAAAGTGACAAAGGAACACTGTATCATAATAACTGTGTCGTGAAATATTGTAATATAGTAGATACTCTTTTTCCTCACACAATAAGCATTAATCTTAGTCTTTAGAGAGCTGGGGCTACAGCAGCGAAGCTACCTAAACACCTAAGCGTGGCGGTCAAAGCACGCTGACTATCTACCTGATGAATTTATACACAATGCGTGTGTGTAGTTCGCCTGAGCAGTAAAACTGCAGTGAAGAGAGCTGGCGATAGTGGCGCAGCTGAATTGGATTGAAAATGCGTGTCTGGCGATCAGTCTTATTGATCGGAAAGCTCTGTCTGGCCTTCAGTGTGAGCTGCAGCTACAAGTGGGCCTCTCTGCGTTTTTGAGTGTACGGTGAACTGTGTGTGTGTGTGTGTGTGTGTGTGTGTGTGTGTGTGTGTGTGTGTGTATGGATGTGTATGGATGTGTATGTGAAAGGGATCAGTCTTATTGATCCTGAAAAAGCTTGTACAAGCATTAGGCCGAGCGGATTGACCGTGTGTTTAAGTGTGCAGTGCCACAGTACGTGTGTGTCTAGTGTAATGAGAGTGACCACACACAGGCGTTCGCCGACTTTCTCCAATCGTCCTGCCTCCGGAGCACTGATATGCGTGGGCATATTGGGATGTAAGAAGGATTTGGATTACAGAAACAAGTTTCGTTTTCCGTTGATGTTATATATGTTAAACGAGCCGTTTTCTCAACACGCCTCACTTAATACAGTTAAATAAAAGAAATATAATCTCTAAAATAAACACCTCAGGGCAGTCTGAAAGGTGCAGGGAAAATAGAACTGCTGCTCTAAGGGATTAAGTGTAAAGCATGAGTAGACTGGTCAATCACTGAACTGACCAGTGTGCATGGAAAGTGTTAAAGAGTAGTAAGGGTGTAGAGTGTGTAGAGCTGTGGTCACGAACCTGCTCCTGGAGAACTACCTTCCTGCCAGTTTAAACTCCAACTCAAAGACCCCATTCAGCCAATGAAGGAATTAGGAAGGTTGAGCATTCCCTGGTATAAGTATGTATATCAATGATGCATATAAGTGTATAGAAGTGTATAGAGTGTGTGGAAATTGCAGAGTGTGTGGGTGTAGAAGTATAAGTGTGTGGGACATTGCAGTGTGTGTGAAGTGTATATAGGTATGAAATTATTATGTAGCGTGTATAGGTATATTAGGTGTATAGAGAGTGTGTGGGAAATTAGCCCATATAGAGTGTATAGAGTATACAGAGTGTATAGCGTGTGTAGATTGTAGAGAGTATAGAGTGTGTAGAGTGTGTAGAGTGTATAGAGTGTATATAGTGTGTATAGAGTGTATATAGCGTCTATAGAGTATGTAGAGTGTATAGAGTGTGTAGAGTGCAGAGTGTGCAGATTGAAGTGTATAGTGTGTGTAGATTGTAGAGAGTATAGAGTGTGTGAAGTGTATAGAGTGTATGGGAGTGTGTAGGGTGTGCAGATTGTAGAGTATGAGAGTGTGTGTAGAATAAGTGTGGGGTGTACAGAGAGTGAGGCAGCCCGAGCGACTGGATGCTGCGACAGCTCTCAGCCTGCTTTCACACACCTGTGTTTGGTATGCAAGTGTATGTGTGTGTGTGTGTGTGTGTGTGTGTGTGTGTGTGTGTGTATGTGTGTGTGTTTAACATAGTGAGCAGGTCTCGGCAGCAGTATAGACAGCTGGTGAAGTGTGTGTGTGCCAGCTTATCATTCTGAAGTGACAGACAGGCTGCTTTGTGCTTTTGTGGAAGTCGTGGGGAGACGACTGGCTCTTCCGACAGAGACGGGCATCGCTCTGTCCCATCTGCTGCTCCCAGAACTTTGCTGTGATTATTTCGCTGAAGCTTCAGAACATGAGCGAGAACATCCCTGACCTGCTGTACGGCTGCGATACAGCCATAACAATGCGACCAGCTGGAAGTTATGTTTATTGATGATCTGGTTCCAGGGGCGGATATATCAGTGATGAAGGGTTCTTGAAGCTGATGGGTTGAAGCCCAGGAAGGACAAGAACTAAACCAGGGACAGGGATCAAGACCATTGATGCTCATGGGTCCCACCTCCCCTTCCTGGTCTAAGTATCAAGAATCCATGACTTGACTGACTGTATACTTTGGTGCCACAAGTGGGATCTACACAATGGTTTAAGTTGGTTTTAATGTTATGGCTTTGGTTCAGCACTAATAAGAGCTGCCCGAAGCCTCGGCGGGCAGCAGGACGACCGGTCAGCCCTGCCTGAGTAAATGTAGGTCACAGTAATTGTATCTCTCTATTAATAAGGGGTTTACTATGCTGCATGACCATGTCGCTCTTTCTTGGGCGACCGGAGACGTTCTGAGTTCCGAGTGTTCGGCTCCAGACCCGCAGCTGCTGGTCTGCGGACTGTGTCAGACTATTTCGCCTTATGTTTTAGTTAAATGACCCTAAGGTCTGGGCCTGTGGGGTCGCGATGGACGGAGCTGGTTCTGATACACCTCTGCTCGGGTTTTGTCATTTTTATTGTGTTGGTATTAAGAGAAGAAGGGCTGCGCTGGAATCAGGACCGGTTCTTGTCTGATAAAAGGACCCTGTCGGTTCCATATTTTGCAGGAAAAGATGATTATATGAGACTTCTTTTTCATTGCTAGTATTCCGTGCCTTTTATCTACTTTAAATGAGTTTTAAAATAATAATCTTTTAAATTTATTTTATAAATGTTTATATTATGTCCACACAGGTGATTCTAAATCTTTATCTTTTGCCTTACCTGCAAGTGCGATATTAAATGTTCTCTTTATTGCCTCTGACACAAATATATGAGGTGTGATGTATCTCTGCAGGACGGTGACTTAACAAGAGGAGATAGAAATGTTTTTAAAGTTAAATTAAAACGTTAGTGTTTATATATATATATATATATATGTTATTATGTTTATATATATTTATATACATATTTTAAACGATGTCATCATTGTTTTATATATTAATTATATTAATATGAAGTTATGGCTTGCATGTGAAATCTTGTCCTGTGGTGTGACGTCGAGGATCAGGTTTTTATTGTCATACAAGAACCAACCGCTGCCTCAGGGGCATTAAACCGATGACCTCCTGAAAATGTATTAGTTAGCATTTAGTGTACTTAATTGTGTGTGTGTGTGTGTGTGTGTGTGTGTGTGTGTGTGTGTGTGTGTGTGTGTGTGTGAAGTAGGTAGTGTTATCCTATTCAGAGAGTACACATCATCACATCATCTCTTTGTTTATATAGATCATGAGGGTCGGAGCTGGACGTCCAGATTGGCACACGTGACAAACTCACCAGTTCACACACACACAGACACACACACACACACACACACACACACACACACACACACACACACACACACACACACACACACTGGTGTTCTGACTATCTCACTAGTGGAGTTGTGAGTGTGTTGGCAGGTGGCCCAAGTGTGTGCTCCGTTCCCAGGCCATTCTGAGGGAAGTCACTGCTGAAGAGAGAGAGAGAGAGAGAGAGAGTGAGAGAGAGACAGAGTGTCCCACCCCCATGTTTTCCAGCCTCTGGAGTAGAGACAGCAGCAATTACCATAATTAAAATTATAACGTTAATGAGCTTTCCATGTCAGTGGCTTTCCTGCACATGAAGCTGTAAGACAGGCGAGAGAGTATTAGATCCTCCAATCACAGATAGGGGTTGCATGCAGCTGAGCTGATACTGTGTGTGTGTGTGTGTGTGTGTGTGTGTGTGTGTGTGAGCACTGATATATAAAGTCACTAAGCGCACACACGAATATCAATCATAGTTGTCTATCTAGTCTCCTTTGTCTCCTCATATTTCTTCTTCACCTACTTATCTGTCTTTTCTTTCATTTCATTATTCTCTCTCTCTCTCTGGACATAGAGCCGCTGTGCTGCACACAGGGACATTTGTCCTCACATTTAACCCATCCCCACTCGGTCTCTCTCATACACACACACACACCTGTCCATTGCACCCAGAGCAGTTGGGGAGTCCTCAAGGGCCCTTCTGGACTCGAGCAGGGATTGAGCTAGCAGCCTTCTACCTCAATCACAGGCTGGTTCCTAATCACCAGGCCATGGCTGCTGACAACCTTGAGAGATCCATAATGACGCCATGATTGATGGATGAATGTGTACAGTAGAGATGGGTGTGTGTGAGTGTGTGTGTGTGTGTCTAGTCGATGCTGATGTGTGCACGCCGGCTGGAGGATTTCTATTGGCCAGGCCCAGGGGAGGCGGGCCAGAGAGGGGTGAGTTTGAGTGACAGGTGAGGGTCTGAACCCCAGCAGCGCTCAGCAGCAGAGTGACCGAGAGGCAGACAGGGCCGTCTGAGGGCTGGAGCCTGAGTGGTGATATGGTGGAAGGGGAGGGGGGAAGATGGTACACACACACACACACACACACACACACACACACACACACACACACACACACACACACACACACACACACACACAGAGAGAAATGGCAATACAGAAATGCATAAAACTCTTCTTCACTTTTAAACAATCTATGAGTAAGATAAACATTATTATTATTATTATTATTATTATTATTATTATTATTATTATACAGATTAAATCAAACAAAATGAACTGAAATGTTAATAATCCAGTTATGTTTTGATGTTTTCATAGAATGTCTCACACTGAACTAACCCCCCCACCTCTCTCTCTCTCTCTCTCTCTCTCTCTCTCTCTCTCCCTCTCTCTCTCCCTCTCTCTCTCTCTCTCCAGTGAGTCAGTTTGGCTTGGGCTCATTGTGAGAGAAGCAGCCTCCCCTCCAACCTGCATAGGTGTGCCACTTTGTGCTGGCTCTGTACGGACCCGGCGGTCAGCCTGTGGAGATTGAGAGGACCTCCTATGTGGACTTTGTGGAAAAGGACAAGGTGAGGAACAAAACTTGGCCCCAAAACCACGTCTGCCTTTACCTTAAACCCTTGTATGATCTCAGATCTACACCACAACCCAGGATTAGTATTCCTTATTCATAACCAGATACTATGCAGACCAGCTGATCTTATTCACCAGAGGCGTAATAAACATCTGGATTGTTCATGGGAGGATGGATTTACTGAATATGCGATGATATGATAATTGACACACACTGTAAGCATCAATAGTGAATATTATTCTTTATTATGTTATACATTAGATGTTACACAGTTGTGCGTGTTATTACGTGGTCTGACCTCCCTGCAGCTGCACTACTGTGAGTTGGGTTTTAAATTGGCGAAAGTGTGGTGTGTCGGGGGGTTTTGAGAGTGTTGAGCAGATCACACTTGGGTTTGGAGCTTTTTTGCTCCAGCAGCATCTCCTGTCCTGGTATGAGCTAGAGGAGAAGTTCTCAAAGCAGCCTGTAAGGGGTGATAAAGAGATCAGGCTGAAAATCTGAAAGAAAGTAAACAGATTTTATCCACAACAGAAATATTACAAACTGATGCTTTCATATGTATTTCACACCAGTTGTTTTTTATTTATTTGTTTGTTATTATTTGTTTGTTTGTTTGTTTAGGCCCAGAGACTGTTTTAGAACATTTCTCACACCCCAGTGTTTAGTTAGTTTATTAAAGTAATAACTTTATTGAAAGTGTATTTCAAAAGCAAAACAACTTAAAATACAAAATACAAATAAGAGCTGGGGGTCTTTATACCCCTCTAGTCAACTGCCATACAATTGGGCAGAGACAGACTCATGTGTGTCTATTGGCAGGACTTCTCTACAGGGACAAGACAAGCTGAGTGTACATTTGCACATCTGTGTCAGCAATGGGTAGAACATAAAGTATCTGAATGTGTTCATGAGAAGGGGTGTCCACTAACTTTTGGACATGTAGTTTAAAATAAGTCTGTGTAATAAGAAAGTATTGGCTGGACTGTCCACTCTGCACCTCCCACTCTCTCTCACGTGTGCTTTACTCTACCTGCCCAGAAGCACACAGTGTGTGTGTTGTCTCTGTGTCAGGAGATTAGTTCTGCTAGGCCTGCTGTGTGTGTGTGTGTGTGTGAGTGTGTGTGTGTGTGTGTGTGTGTGTGTGTGTGTCTGTGTGTATTTGGTGTGTATGTGAGCGTGTGCATATATATATATATATATATATATGTATGTGTGTGTGTGTGTGTGTGTGTGTGTGTATTGGGGGTTGTTCTCAGTAAAAGGTTACAGGGAACAGCTCCGCCCCTGGTCAGGCGGGATGGTGTCCAGCTGGCACGGTCACTTCTCTGTCCTCACTGTCCGTTCACCTCCGCCTTGACCCCCAGACCACCCTACCAACACACACACACACACACACACACACACACACACACGCACACACACACGATAACTTCACTCTGGGCCACTGCAGGAACATCATCACCAATCTTGTGGCAACAAGGAGGAGAGAGAGAGAGAGAGAGAGAGAGAGAGAGAGAGAGAGAGAGAGAGAGATTAAAATAGATTAAAATGAGAAAGTAAGAGATAATGAAAGAGTGAGAGAGAGAGAGAGAGAGAGAGGGAGTAATATAGAACAAAAATTAACAGATCAGGAAAAAGAAAAAAGGGAAATGAGTAAATGAGTAGAGAAAAACAAAGAGAGATGATTATGGAGGCATTGAGATGGATGAATGGATGGAGAGAGAGAGAGAGAGAATTAATTAATTAAAATACATTCTGTTGAAATGTGAGGCTGCCGTCACCATGTTTAACAGGACTACAGTGCAGAAACTCTGGCATCATGATTATTAGATGTTCCTTCAGGTCTGTGTGTGTTTGTTTGTCTCAATGTAAACGTTCTCCGTCTCTCTCCCCCTTCAGGAATATAATGGCGAGAAGACCAACAACGGCATCCACTACCGGTTACAGCTCCTCTACAGCAACGGTAAGACCTTCCTTACAGCCCCCCAAGTCCTCCTTTAGTCCTTCTGGTTCCCAACCAGGAGTGAGTTCCAAAAGACCTCCACACTGTCGTTGGTCTCTGAACATCTGGAGGAGCGTTTGTGAAGTCCATCTGTTTATGCTGTGAGAAGTTCATGATTTTATTCACATCTGCCCCCCTCCGCTCAGATTCCCAGTGCCTTTTTAACTTCACAGCGACATTCAATACGACCTGCAGACCAAATCAAGCGGGCTTCCCCTTTCGTTCACCCACTGCTAACGGCACATGTGGAGACTTCGATAGCGATTCGTGCCGTTTATACACAATTATGGCCCGAGCTTCAGTTTTGTATCAGAACATCTGCTGAGCCTTCTCAGGTTCTCAGATGCTTTTCCCTCAGCAGTAAACGGAGCTGGAGCCTTCCTGTTTGTCAGGTTCCTATTTTTTGGCAGTGCCAGTTACTCAACCCAGTGACATGGTGGTGCCACAGGTAGTGCGGGGGTCCTGGGGTCAATCCCAATTCTGCACACCGCCAACCCTGCTGAACAAAACAGACGGTCCAGCTCAAGATGGTCATGATGGTCAGCTTTGATCGATCAGCTTGGCCTTGCTCGTCACGTTGGTCAACCGTCTTGGACATGCTGGTCAACCTGATTGCTCTCACTGCAAGAGCAAGCATCGCAAGAGCAAGCTGGTCAACCCGTATGACCAGCATTACCAGCAAGTCCAAACTCAATGCAAACAATCTCCGTGTTGATCTCCGTCGTCTCCGAGCTGTGTTCCCTGTGGTTCTGTGGGTCAAACGTTGAGTTGTGAAGCAGAAAAATGCAGAGAACATCTGCACCCATATGAGGTGTGGCCACCCTTGCTGTCAGAACAGAGGCGGTGTGAATGTCACTTGCGCTGTCCTGCTGAGAGATTATCATGTGGGTAGCCATCCCAGCAGGCCCCTCTGCCCCACTCCCGGCTTTCCTGCCGGGACTTCCTCCGTGGAGCGATGCTAATGGAGAGGAAAGATGGATATGGAGTGTGTGGATGTGCAGAGACAGCGAGGGGTGGGGAATTGCTCCGTCTCTCGCAGGTTTAAGGCGGGAATGCCATAAATAATACATTTATTATTTTTATCAACCGCAGCGCTGGGCCTTGTTTGTTTTCACTTAAAGGAGGGGAATTGGCGAACGGCTCTAGCGGCGTCCCGAGCACAACCGTGCGAGTGTTATAAACACTTACACACACATACACACTCCACATGGGATGATGTAGCAAATTTGTTTTCTGAAACGCTCCACTGGAAGCTTTACGTTTTAAGGAATTTGATTTGCATATGATGGAAACAAATGAGACAAAAATATTACACATTTATTTATTGAGGAAAATGATCTGCTTTCCGTGTCTGCTGTGTCCCGCCTCGTATAGCTGTAACTGAACTGTTGGTCAGTCCTGCACTAATTTGAGGTCCTTCCTCCAAACAAACCAGCTTCAGCTCTGTGATGTTGATAGTTTCCTCCATGAACTGCTGCTTCAGCTCCTTCACAACATCTCTACTGGATTAAGATCAGGACTCTGACCCCAGTCATTCCAGAACATTCTTTGGTAGAACGACTTGTGTGCTCATGGCCGTTGTCTTTCTGCGTGATCCACATTCCCAGAAATACACACCACTACAAGACTAAAGTGCTTTAGAGCACATCTGGACCAGGACTTTTGAACAACATGCTCTGAACAGATGAAGCAACGAGGCTTGGAATTTCAGCTGGATTTCCCTCAATAAATATAGGTTTTAGGTTGAACAAGGCAATTGTTTAGGTTGTTTTTAAGTTTTGAACAACAATTTTATTTGTTTGTCAACAATTTCTATCCTATTTTTCAGGCATCAGGACAGAGCAGGACCTGTACGTACGGTTGATAGACTCCATGACTAAACAGGTAAGTCCGTATTGAATGGGTGTTATTTTTTCATGGATGTCAGGGAGGTTTTATGGTTTTGTGGTGAACCTGAGCTTTGGTCCAACAAGAAAACAGAATTGATGCTGAGAAATGATACTGTTTTTGTTTCAAGCCTGGTTAGTGCGCCCCCTAGAGGTTCAACATTCACTCTTGCTGCATCTGTAGCTCCTGTTGATGTTGAAATAAGGAGGATTTGTCCCTCTGTTACATTATGTCGTGCCACCATGTAGATGCAGAACAATCTCTAATTGGTGTAGATCTACCCCGCCCATTCCTGACTAAGCCCCGCCTCCACAGTTATTATCAAGCCAAAGGCACAGAGATGGCAAAACCCCGCACCATAATCCGTACTGCCCCTTCACGTCATGATGGTGTAGAACATGTAGACACTGGTGTCAGTATCTCTAGGTGGCACGGTGGGTGAGGTGATGGACACACTGCCGCTTTGCCACTTTAAGAACTTTCACCAAAGTCGTGGTCTCCATACAGCAGCACAGTGTTCTGTTCCAACTTCTTCTCCGGTCCTTGATCATCTACCTGACCTGCGCTCCCCAGAGTCAGCACAAATGTAGGCTACCTAGGAGAACCTTATGCACCAGGCTGAAGAACACAAAGTCACTCCAAAATCGGTCCCAGTTCCACTCTGTTTCCCTTCATCCTGTAGTGAAATGGACCCTAATTGCCTCCCCGCCCCATCCCACCCCGTCTTGCCCCCTCCTGGCCCATCCCTGCTATTGGCTCAGCGGGGCCCGTTGTCATGGTGTGTCAGGCTGCGTCCGATCGATACGGCAAGCAGGTCCTCGACAAAGCATCAGCCTCGGAGACCAATCAATAGGCCTTAATGTATCTGCAGAGGCGGCACACTGGAGACTGTAATCCGCAACACAACAAAAGAGAGCCATGCAGGCCCGTAAAATCCCCTACTGCTTTCACACACACACACACACACACACACACACACACACACACACACACACACACACACACACACACACACACAGATAATTAAGAATGTTTGTTTGAGTATGCAGACATGTTTCTGAAAGATTTTTCTTGAAATAATAAAGTTTATTATTTCATTTTCATTTATTATAATATTTAAGAATAAAAAAATGAAAAATATTGTAATTAAAAAATATATTTTAGAATTTAAATGTATATAATTAAACCTTTAATAATGCACTCAATATTTTATTCTAGGAAATTATTAAAATGTTCATTTTCTTCAAGAAATAAAATTGATTTGATCTAATATTTATTTATGATACAATTTATTTATTTATAGACTTATTAATTTTGTTTGTTTTATATATATATATCTCGATACAGACAGACAGACAGACAGACAGACAGAAAATTAATAATGTCCAGCAACCGAAAGTGCTCCACCGCCTAACCAGTACGTCATGGAGGAGGGGAGATGTGTTGTCCAGGATAGCGGTCAGTTTGTTGAGAGTCCACTTTTCCACGAACACCTCAAAGTCAGTAACCGCAGCACACACTGACAGACCCCTTCCCTCCTCTGATGTCAGGAGTGTGTGAGGATGTACGGTTGGTTGGACTATTTCAGCAGCAGCAGCGTGAATCAAGACTGATCATATATAAATATCGACCTCTTCCCCTCCCTGTCTAACTGCCCCCCCCCCCCCTGCCTTAAAGTAGGTGGATGTTAATAAAGAGGGAGAGAGAGATAGAGAGAGAGGGAGATAGAAAGAGAGAGAGAGAGAGGGGGGGTGAGAGAGGGAGAGATCAATAATGTAAAAGTGGTCGTTATCCTAAAAGTATTGCCCCCCAGGGCGCAGGGTGGACTCTGCCTGTCTGTGACTGAAGGCGAATGATATGGGGGGTGTCTGTACCATCGGCCCAACTGTAGTCCTTACTCACGTTAAACGAAGGAATGATGGACGACTGCGTTCGTAAGAATGAGGACATTATGAGACATACTCTATGTGGACAAAAGTATCGGGACACCTGATTCCCTGTTTCTTCTGAAGTCAAGGAAATTAAGAAGAGTTTATCCAGCATTTTTTGAGTGATTCTCTCTACTGTCCTCAGAAGACGTTCTACTACAGTCTGGAACATTGCTATGCAAATTTGATTGCATTCAGTGACAGGAGCATTAGTGTGGTCAGGATGTCGCATGCCATCCTCAATTCCCCAGCTCATCCTCAACTCAAAATTACTGGAGAGGAGAACACAGTTCTACTACTCATGTGTGTTGCTCTGGTACGGTTGTTTAAACCCTGCGTCCGCTCACTGTCCACTCTATGAGACACTCCTTCCGAGTGTCTCCACCTTGTAGATGTAAAGTCAGAGACAGAAGCTGATCTGTTTCTGCCCAGTTTGTGTTGGTCATCCTCTAGTCCTTCATCAGTGCTCACAGGACCGGATCCTTCCGTTTGCAACCAAATTTAGATCTTTTTTTTCCAAAAAAAGACAGCGTTTGGACCAAAAGCCAGTCCTCTGTGTCTTTAGTCTACAGGGATCTGAGTGGGGTTTACTTGCCTCATCGGTCATACATGCCAGCTATGTCGGCTCCGTGACGGATGCCTGGGACCAAGCCTCCGTTTCGGGGGCCCGCCTGACCATCTGGCAGCTCGAGGGCCGAGGCTGTTTTGTCAGCGCACGAGGCCGGGATCCCTCCTGGATCTCCCCATACATCCGCCACGCTAATGACCAGATTCAGCTTTCAGCATATGTTAAAGCTGTCAGCGCACTCGGCCCCCGAAAACATGACTAATGACCCGCTGTCGTCACCGTCACAACTGTATTAACTCATCAGCGGTGCGGATGATTTGCTCTGAGATAAAGATCATCCTTTCAGGGAGCGTTTGCGTTGTCGCAATGTGCCTTTGTACATTTTTGCACTAATCAGAGCGAATGTCTGTTGCTCTCTTTGGCAGCCAATCATTTACGAGGGTCAGGACAAGAATCCAGAGATGTGCCGTGTCCTCCTTACCCACGAGATCATGTGCAGGTCAGTACCTTTCTTCTCTTTCAAGCCTTTTCTTTCCTGGACGTATAGATCTCATCTACTCGTACGCCTGGTACACCAGGTTCCAGCATGCAACTCACGGGTGTGCCACAGGGTTCCGTTTATGGACCAATACGATTGTAGTGCCCCTTTCCCTGTATTGTGGTCCTGCAGGGCTTGCCCTCATTACAGAGCGCCCATCGACTTCACTGCTGTCTAATTATGGACTGTGGGTGGGTATGTCAGCTGGAGACCTGGCCAGTGGGGGCTTGTTCATGCAGAATGCCCGGTGGGGGACAGGGGGATGTATCGGTGGGTAAACTCAGCTGGTGTGCTGGATCTGGACGTTGGGGGTTGAGATGTTTGGAACCTGGCTGGGTAGTGACCTGGGGCTCAAGCACAGGGGCTGTGTTAATAATACAGTAGAAGCAACGATAGGGGCCCAAGCACTGCTGGGGGAGTGGTTAATATACACGGTGGGAGCTGGGCTTCAGATGTTATCGTTATCGATGTCCCCCAAAAAGTGATGTCCCCAGCCTCCAACATTTATATAGAATTTAATCTGGTTTAATGCAGGTTGTGACTTCAGGTGATGGAAATTCAATGTCAGGTCAACATCTAATTCAACATCGATATGGTGTATAAAAGTGAGGACATGTGACTTTGATTGACAGGTTGATGTCAACTCAATGTAGCTTTGACTTCCAACCAAAATGTAATGTTTGTCTGACGTTGGAGGTTGACGTCAACTTGGTTTTTGAGAGATATGTAACTTATTTCCAACCAAACTCCAACATCAGCATAACACTGGAGCGTGACGTGAACCCATTTCACTTGGATTTTCAACCAAATCTCCACGTCTGTACGTCCCACCGACGTCAAATAAACACCCAGTGGCTGCTGGGATGCAGCGATGAGTGTACTGGTAAATAATGGCAGATCCATTCCAAATGTCTACAGCAGATCTGTCTTCAGAAGTGCATTTTCTTTCATTTCTTTTCTCAGAAACTGGCTGAAACGTTCCCTCGGAATTAACCATCATGCCATTAAATATCCCAGTATCATCTGTGGATTGTAATAGCCATAACTGGAATTTTAGCTCATTTTGAATGTTGGAGGTGGACGTCACTAATCTTGTCCATTGCTGGAGTGAGTCCTCCTGCCTCCCTAAATTGCTGGACATAAATCTCGCCACTGTCTCCCCCTTTAAAATGGATTTCTCCGCTTTGCAGCCAAAATAACCTTTTATTATGAAGCTCAAAGCGCCAGGCGCGGAATTCTCCCCTCCTGACGGTACCTGCCTCCCTCTCCTCCAAGATGATTTTGATACAGGATCCATTTCCATAATGACGGCTCACTTTGAGGCGGTCATTACGTGATTGAGTGTGATTATTAGCAGCCGTCCCCTGATGAATGGTGTGTTTCCATTCGCTAATGAGAGAGAGATGAGACATGCTTCCCCTGCCTCTCTCTCTCTCTCTCTCTCTCTCTCTCTCTCTCTCTCTCTCTCTCTCTCTCTCCCAGGTGATAGCTCTCTGTATCAGGTCCCTGGCGAAGCATGTTTCACCCATAGCTAACACACACACACACACACACACACACACACACACACACACACACACACACACACACACACACACACACACAAAGATCATAATGAATACAGGTCATGTTATAGACTGTTTGTTTACTTTTCCTGTCGTCTCTTTTCCAGAATAAAGGAAAAGTATCCTGTAACTGGCAGACTGGTCTCAAACACATCCAGTTATAATAAACCAGTGTCTTTTTAATTTTATATATTGTTGGTTAAAACAGCAAAAACCAAAAGAAGCAGAGCAGCTGATCTAGCATTCCGTGATTTTTCCGAAGCGTAAAGGCCAAATCAGCTACGAAATCAGTTCTGACTGATTAATTAAGTCCTCAGTGTAACAGATTATATTCTACGAGAGCGAGTCACTAGAGTGAATTACAGGACACTGATTCATTTATGAGCAGTTTTATTGAATTTGATTGGTTAGAGTGAACATGCTCTGACGGACTAACCCTGTTAGAGATATTCAAACGCTCACGTGCGAAACCGGGACTCAAAACGGCTCTGAAGGCAGCGCTGCCTCTGAGGCAGAGCAAAAGCAATTGGTTCAGACAATAAAGAAGTAAAATAACCAGCAGGTGGAGCATTAGAACTAATTACTTGTCTTCTGCCTCAGAGGCAGCGCTGTAGAAACAGGGGCAGTGCCAGGCCTGGACTATGAGGTTTTAGCTGTGTCTCTTTTATCAATAGCCCCGCCCCCTTTCTACTTACCCTTTTCTGTCTTTATTTTTAATTAGTGTCTGAGCCAAGATTTTCCCACTGTTTCAGCATCTTCTGTTCTCCTCAAACCCCCTCTGATACAGTAAAGATCTCATAGTGGTTTCTATGATGGAGAGATCTCCACACCCTGCTGCAGCAGAGCAACTCCAAACCATCACACCTCCACCACCATGTTCACAGCTGCTATGAGCTTCTTCTGCTCAAATGCGCAAAAGGATGTCTTCTGTTACTGGCCAAATAATTCAACTTTGGATTCATCCAGATGTTCTCTGGAGAACTTCAGTCTTGTCCTTGTCTTGTTTGTTGAACAGTAAGGGTTCCCTCCTTAAATTCCTCCATGAAGATCAAACTGGTTTGGTCTCTTTCTGATGGTAGGAGCTGCACTTTGACATCAGCTGTGGTGAGAGACACCTGTAGGTCCACGATGAACATTTTAGCATCTTCTGTACTCATCTTGTGGTTCTGCTCTTGGGCTGAACTTGCTAGGAACATCTGATCCGAGCATGTGGGCAGTTGCTGTAAATGTTCTCCACTTGTAAATGATGTTCCGGTCAGTGGAACGGCTGATTTCTAATTGTTCCGAGATCTTTTTAAATCCCTTCTCAGACTCCTCTGCATCTACGACCTTCCTCTGAAGGCCTCAGAGAGCTCTCTGGATCTGATCATGATGATCCCACTCACTCCAACAATCAAGAGCAAACCAGACTGATTTGAAATGCAGTCATTATCTAACACAGGTAGTCATAAGCCAAAACGATGCTGAATTCCTATTTTTATTTGGGATATTTTTATAGTTTTAATTAGGTTTGACTAATTAATCAATGTCTCAGCATCACAGACGTGCTGGTCGCACAGCAAGTCACGGAGCTGAACTATGAGCCACAGTCATTTTTAATGAGACAACTGTTACGGCCTGTTTTGAAAAGGCAGGAAGTGATTTGTCATGGGATGAAGCTTCTGCTGGCCGTAGATGTCCAAGGTCCTCTCACCAGCTATTCGCGCCGCTTGAAACTGGCATCCCAAAATCGCCAAATGAGGCATGGCAGAGGCTAGCTGGCAAGGAGAGGTGCTGGGAGCCTGGCGCGTGGGCACAGGAGGGGGGCGGGGGCACAGAGGAGGGGTTACAGGCTCTGACCGCCTGCTCCGTCGCCAGGATGGGCTGCAGACTGCCAGGCAGTGCGGGTCCCTCGGCCAAACAGTGCTGCTTCCAATCACCAGCCCTGGCTACAGTCTCCACCCGCCCGTCTGGATAATTACAGCGCTTGCCCTTTGAAAACAAGCCCTCCATTGACTTTCTCTCTCCCTGTTTCTTCCTCTGTCCTGAACAGAGGTGCAGTATTGGTTGTAGTACTGTATGAAGTTTGCGCCCAAGCTTCACTATATGGACAAAAGTATTGGGACGCCGGATCATTCCCTGTTTCTAAAGAATTAACCTGTTTGTGTTGGAGTCTCTACTGTCCAGGGAAGTCTTTCCACTACATTGTGGAGCATTGGTTTGATTGCATTCAGTGACAAGAGCATTAGTGCGCTCAGGATGTTGAGGATCACCACTCCACCTCGTCCCCTCATCATTCCAGAGGACACAGTTCCACTGCTCCACAGCTCCGTGCTGGGGGTCTTTATACCCCCTAACCCTACTGCGCTAAGCTGAAACTGGACACACTGGCTTTTGTAGGGTGTCCAGTCGGCATTTCCAAATTCTGTGAACCGTCGGGATTTTGCATCCACGGCTAGAACGAGTGTGTGGAGGTGGGGCCTAGTGAGCAGGGTTTTCTGCTTCCTCTTAGTGTACTGACCAATGAGAGCCTTTACGGTCACCTTATTCTGCAGATTTCTATTGGCTGCCTGGACTATTCCTCTCTGACACTAGTCGTCAGCCTTCCCTGGGAGGCTTTTGAAGGCTCTTTTTGAAGGCCTATTTTAGGCTCTGATGTGAAATAGCACCATAAATCCCACTTCTTCATTAAATGCGTCCGCTGTTGGACGGCACAGAGCGATTGGGTGGAGATGTTGGAAAAGCTGGGCTTGGTTCCCCTTCTGGACTGCATGGTGTGTATTTGGAGTCAGATTGCCTGGGCTTGGGGCTTGTTTTGTGAGTGTCGGGTGGCCGTCATTAGGCTGGCCAGCACTGGCCCGTGCGGACCACCCCTGGGGGGATCGCCATTAAGGCAGCATTACGGACGCTCTGCCAAGGTTTGTTTTGGTGTGCGAGGGGCCAGGGGTTCCCCGAGGAGCCGGCTGGTGCTCTTGGGGTCCAGTTTGTTTATAACACTTCTTTCTCAGTTTGAGGAGGTTGTCACCACAGCCGCACCATTGGGCCTCCGATGCTAATTGGTCTCCTGGAACTTTGCTAATGGGTCCACATAGCTGGGGGAATAAATTATTGTGGCAGTGCTCTATGGCAACAGTCACACACACAAGAAGGAGTAGAAGAAGGAAAAAAACAAGGGCAGGTTGGTGTTTTCCGGCCGGTTGTTTGATCAAGTACTGCAATGAATGATTGGGAAGGACGGAGTAGATTGTATCCGGAGCCGTTCATTGACAACAAGAGGGGCAATATCACAAAGATAACATGAATACATATGAATTTACACATTTATTCTACATGAATAACAACGTATTTTTGAAAAACTACCCTTAAAAGCAGTTAATAACACGTGCATAAGTGTTGAACCACGTGTTTATTAAGCAGATAAACTCCATTTATCACTAAATAAATAATAAAACACTGTTTCTACCCTCACTGCCCGTTCAGTCAGCTCTTCTGACCATACAGGAGCCTCATCTGTACTCACAGGACTCGGTCCAGCAGTGACGCTGAGGGGTTTATACACTCACACCCATATCACCTGCTCTGTGGTGGTCCTGTGGGGTCCTGATCATTGAAGATCAGGGTGAAAGGAGGAGAATAAAGTCTGCAGAGAAACAGATGATCTACAGTCTGGAGTTATAGAACCACAGAGAGCTCCTGTGTGATCACAGTAGAATGTAGAAACGTGTACCATGATGCCCTCTGTCTTATGAAGGGGTATATCCTGCATGTTTCCACCCCTTTTCACACATTAATCGTCTGTATTTTGTAATTAACCAGAATAAACTGAACTGGAATCACGGCCCGGGCGGCTCCGCCAGCGGGGTACAGCAGTGGCCACGCCGGTTTGGCTGGCTAAGGATGAGGCTTTTTTTTGGTTGGTTGGTCGGTAGTCGTGTTTAGAGGAGCCACATGCCACCAGATGAGGTGCCAGCCTGGGGCGAGGGCATGGGCAAGGGCAGGGGTGACGGCGGTGTCGGAGAGGGGCGTTTGGGACGCGGCCGCTGCACCAGGACATCTCTGGGCGCTGTCCAAACTGTCACAGGCTGGCTGAGTGACCTTGGCGTGAGCCCAGCCCAGCTGGAGAACGGGGCGAGAGGAGAGAGAGGGCGACCTGTCAGGCAGAAGCCAGCTTGAGACTCGCCCCGGCTTCCTCGCCGCCGCCTCTCCAGTGCCCCGGGAAGAGGCAGAGCTCTAGCGTGTTTTCAGTAATTATGAAATGTGTTAAAATACTTATAAATACCTGAAAGGAGTGTGACGTCACGGCGCTGTGCGTCTTCAGACACTGCACTTACAGTTCATCACACTGATCTTCTGAACCGTCGTGTGTTTGATCTCAGTGTGGAGCTGAGGGGGACGGCCGCGTTGTGAGCGCCCTCTTGCCTCGTGTAATAGTGTGTATGGAGGATGCGGAGTGTATTTGATCTGTGTGATCTCTGTGTTGACTGTGAGGGACGAGAGGGACGAGAAAGACTTTCTCTCACCTTCACACGTCTGTTCACATGACGCGACTAAAAAGCCTGATTATCTGATATTCAGTTACAATATTTAACATGAATAATCAGACAAAGAGACGATAGACAGACAGACAGAAAGAAAGAAAGATGGATGGAAAGAGAGACAGACAGTAAGACAGACAGACAAAGAGCCAGACAGATAAATGGACAGATAGACAGACAGATAGACAGACAGACAAAGAGACAGACAGATAGACAGATGGTCAGACAGACAGATAGATGGACAGACAGACAGACAGATGGACAGACAGACAGACAGACAAAGAGACAGACAGACAGACAGACAGAGATGGACAGATACAGACAGACAGATAAAAGGACAGATACACAGACAGAAACACAATCTCCGATGAATCTTTGATTGATTGGAAATGAATGGACTGAGTGTGTCCGGTTTTACACGGTGAAGTGAGGAAATCTTTTCTGTCCTTTCAGTCGATGCTGCGACAAGAAGAGTTGTGGAAACCGAAACGAGACGCCGTCGGATCCAGTCATCATCGACAGGTAGGATCAGCTTCCCCTTCATTTCCATCACTCTCTCTCCTACAGGGTCCCAAGAAACACAGGATGGTCTCTCACCCCGAAGAGCTCCCGACTCTTCTACAGAGCGTGTTTATTTAGAGAGGTTTAGTGATCAAAGGCCAGTTGTGTGATCAAACAGTGGACGATTAACGTCGGTTTGCTGTGGTAATGAAAGCAACAGCTCACTGACCCCCTCGGACCTGTACGTGGGTCATTCTCCGCGTCTGGCCGTTTACTATTCTCTCAGTTCTTTCATCCGGCTTCGCTCGGAGATAAACTATTCATAGCCGCATACATTTTACACCCTCACAACAGCCGACCTGCCCTCGTTACAGGATCGGAGACGTGGTGCTGCAGCAGGAGTACTGTCTCCTTACACTTCTGGCCGTGTTAGACCAGGAAATTAGGAAACATAATCATAGCGTTGAGAGAACGTTCTGATATCCAGTAATTGATAGCCGGGTATCTGCACTTCAGAGTCCGATTCAGAGGCCAACACTCACCAACAGTGAGCCAACAGATATTGATTAACCATCATTCACTGTCAGAACACGGACAACTTACCAACAACGTTCTCACAATGTAGCTGCAAACGTTTTTGAAAAATGACCTCCAACCTTCACAGACTGAAGGTTCTAGCAGCCAAAAGTCATAAGTTTGAAAGAACATTCTGATGCCCAAGAGCTGATAGCTGGGTATCTTCATGGGTGTCTGTACAGACGCCAATTCAGGCCAGCATTCACCAGCGTTGGATCAGGGCAAGGGTTGGGCACGGCTGGCTCAGGGCTGGGAGTTATTGGTCACATGGTTGTGGGTTCAATACCCTCCAAACTCTAACTGTTGAGCTCTTGAACGAGATCCGTAACCTCTCTGTAAGGGTTTCCTCCTTGAACATCTATCTATCTATCTATCTATCTATCTATCTATCTATCTATCTATCTATCTATCTATCTGTCTATCTATCTGTCTGTCTGAACTTGCTAGGACGGTCTGATCTGGTCATGCGGGTAGTTGTTCTAAATGTTATCCACTTGTAAATGTGGTTCCAGACTGATTTCAAATTGTTCTGAGATCTTTTTAAATCCCAGACTCATCTGTGTCTTCATTTTATATATTTTATTTATCTTAAATATTCCGTGAAAATGCATTTTGTCACTGACCATTGCGACCGTCCCTGAGAGAGCTCTCCGGATCTGGCCATGGTTCCATTACCTTCAACAATCAAGAGGAAACCAAACGAAGGTTGCACTCACACAGCGGGCAAAAGTGACCCAAATCTGATGAAACTGGGGGGTTCAGACGAGGCTGTGTTCGTGAGCAACTCTTAAATGGACTCCCTGATGAGCTCCTCAGACTGACACCACCGAGTCTCTACCTGCTAAACTCCTCTTGTGGGAGATGCTTTAATGACCGAGCAGCAGTAGATGTGGAATGAGAGTGTGTGAGTGTGTGTGAGTGTGTGTACAAGTGTGAGAGAGAGCAAGAGAGTGCAAGAGAGAGAGAGGACAGCAGTGAGAGTGTCCTCCTAGGGCACAGGGGTCATTACCAAATCCATGCTGGCTCGTTAGAGTGGCCTTGGAGCACGTCCAGCGGACAGGAAATGACTGACCCTCCCTCTGCTTACACACACACACACACACACACACACACACACACACACACACACACACACACACACACACTTGCACACATACAGATACACATACGAATGCCTGTACACGCAAACACTCACATACACATGTAGTGAATGTTCTGGCCGTGGCTGTGTGGTCCGAACCTGTGGAGATGATGTCACCCTCATTCTTAGAACACGGCAGGCACAGTCAGCCAGAGAGTAACTGGAGCACGGCACTGTGTTATGGCACCATTAACCAAACACACACACACACACACTGCAGAGAGAGAGAGAGAGAGCGAGAGAGAGAGAGAGAGAGAGAGAGAGAATTTGCATTTGTCCACACAGTGAGGCTCATGCTGCTGCCTACATCCTACATCCTTTATATATATATATATATATATATATATATAGATATATGTAGATAGATAGATAGATAGATAGATAGATAGATAGATAGATAGATAGATAGATAGATAGATAGATAATCTTGTTCTCTTGGAACTCAGTCCTGAAGTTTCCCTGTAGAATCTGCTGGTATGGTTCAGAATTCATTGTTCCATCAGTGATGTCACGTTGTTCTGGCTCACAACTGACCCAAACCATGATACTGCCACCACCATGTTTCACGAACGGGGTAGCGTTTTTCTGCTGGAATGAATGGTTCCTTTTCCCCAAACATAACGGTTCTCATTTGAGCAAACATTCAATAACATGATGGAACCAAACCGTAGCATAAATCATCCTCTTTTGTTCAATTTTTCTTTGGCAAAAACGTTTTGTTTTGCCACCGTAAAAAGAGAAGTGTGATTGTGTGTGTGTGTGTGTGTGTGTGTGTGTGTGTGTGTGTGCGTGTGTGTGTGTGTGTGTGTGTGTATGGATGGGGGGCTTCTCTCATTACACTGACCAGACCCGTCCTAAAGTGTTTAGGGGTGACAGTGGCTGCTCGTGATTTAAGGCGGACCGGACCATACGACTGCATTTTAGCGCCCTATTAAAGAGCTGCAGTATTTATGGCCTCCTTAAACCAACAGATAAATCAGTTCAGCCTCTGGCTCGCCATGCAAATCAGCGGCAGCACTCGTCACTGTAAAACGCCTTAATGGCATCCATTCATCCCAAACACACGCGCCGTCCCACCACCTCTGCCTCAAACACACAGCAGCTCTGTAAATCACAATATGCAGTGTATGCAGCCTCACGTATCATAATTACACACACACACACACACACACACTCACGTGCACATGCACGTACGCAAATATCTCATCACACACAGTCATGCGTAGACAAAAATGAATCTTCAGGGCCTTCAGGGAAAAGCTAATGAATTCTAGAACCTTAAAAAAAGGTGTAATTTCGAGTCCAATCAGGTGTAAGCTTTGGTGGTTCTAGATTCATCACTATGATATCGGGACGGTTGCCACCACGTGGACCTTCCGAAGGTGGCCTGACATCCTTCCATGTCACACGGACACATACATATGAACCAGGCCAGGTTTGATTTCCAGTTGCATGGGCCTTCTGGACGTTCTAGATACATCATTAAGAGTGAACGCAGTCAGTAGTGATTTGCTTTTCACTACCTTCTGCTCATTCTGACGGTCACTCCAGTCCGAGATGCTGCTCCTCCTCGGACGCGGCGCTGACCGTGTCGGTGTGATAAACAGAAAGCTGATCATTGATTTAACCATCCAGGGAAATAAGGTAGAACCAATTATGACGAGCAGATCATCCGCACCGCTCTTCTGCAGCATATGCAACTTCACTCCTCCTCCCGGCCTCCCGAAGGAGTGGGGTCAAGTGCAGGTCGCCGGGGCCAGAGGTCGCTAGATAGGAGCCCTCCTTGTCATGCAGGGGGAGCACTCTCTCTAAATGCTCAGCCATTTGTGGAGAGGAAGAACGCTGAGGCAGGCAGAAAGAGCCGACGGCGCCGGTGATCTATCGCCTGCCCGACTCTGAAACAGGTGTTATTACAAGCTAATATTGCAATTAGATCGCCCGGCGAGCTCCCCTGGAGGAGCCATAAATTCTCCAACACCGTCAGTGCATATGATGGCGAGGGGAGGGTTGCACCACTCCCCTCATTCGTTCTCCCTCGTCCTAATGTCCGTCATGGACAGGGCATGTCTCTTTCACGCACTAGTCATTAGAAGATGACTGTGGTTCTTCAACTTGGAGGCCTGCTGTCCTTTGGCTCTGCCTTTCCAAATGTGATTACATAAATACCCTACATGGGCAAAAGTATTGGGACTGCTATCCTCTCTACCGTCCAGAGAAGACTTTCTGCTAGGTTTGGGAGCATTGCTGTGAGGATTTGACTGCATGCAGCGACAGGAGTGTTAGGATGTTGGATGTTGGATGATCCTCACCGCACCTCCCAAACCCGTAACTCACCACAAAAGTACGGGAGGGAGCTCAACCATTCCAGAGGAGACTGGAAGACCGGAGTGCTGCTGCTCCACAGCTCAGTGCACCAAACCAAATCAAACCGTACGTAAGTGCGGAAAATAGCATCTCACATACAGTCCAAGCTCTAGAACCACAGATGTTCTGTGACGTAGTCATGTTCTAATGTAGTAAAACGCCAAACAGTAGATCCTAAGCTGTTAATGTTTGTCTCTGACAAGCTCCTCACTGCTGCAGGATGAGAGCAATGGCCAGCATGAAGCCAGAGGACAATCGACTACAGCACAATGGCAAAAACAAAGGATCAGATCTAGATCAAGCTTACAAATGCCAATACTTGACGCATTAACACAAGCCTGGATTAACCCTACCATGGTTTGGGTTGCCTACACATGCCTACACAAGTATGGTATGAAAGAACCATTTTAGGTAGACACGTAACGTGAATAAATGGGGCCTGGAGGATAGCTGAAGGTCCTCTAATAGGGCACAGCGGTAAAAACAAAGGATCGAACCAGGTCGAGCTTTAATAGTCGGGAAAAATGCATCGACGTGTGCCTGGACCAGATCTGAGGTGGAATGGTCTTTGACTGGACTGGGCAGTTACACTGTTGGCTAGATCCCATATGGAAGAACCCTGTATGTTCCTCTATAGCTGTGAGCCATAGATAGTTTGATTGATTAGAATATGCTGCATTTATTACTGCACACTAATGGTGATTAAACCCAAGAAAACGAACGTTATCGATGTTAGGTGTTAGCCTTGTGATTGTGTGTGTTATGGATTAACCCAGACAAGTGTTGAAATGTGTGTGTAAGGGTGGTGCATGAGTGTAAAGTAGGGGTTAACCCTGTAGGGGCTGCTCTGGTTATCAGCCCCTGTGGACCCTTCCCAGCAATAGTGCTGTATTGATCGAGCCTGGAGCACATCGGTGCCGGCCAGATTAAGAGTATAGATTAGCAATAAAAGGAGGACATTACTCGGCAGCCTGGCGAAAATTGAAAAAAATGATGAGGTCCTGGAAGTGGGGATGAGTCAGACAGAAGAGACGAGGGTTTAGCGGGACGGTCTGGCTTCACACTCAGGACAAAGAGCAGGAAGAACCTCCAGACAGAAATCGGTGGGGGTGCTTCATCAGGTGGGATTGAAACTCTGGCCACATGTCCATTCCTGAACAGAACTGGCCTATCCCTGCTCCACCTACCAGTGCGTTCTGTCAGACTCCACCACACTGTAGAGCACCATACCTACATGGTGCTCAGAACGCTGTGGGAATTCGTCCGTTTTTGAATGTGAAAATAGTTTTTATAGCAGAAGTTACAAGCCTGGCATTTTTATTGATCACATAAAGTTCTCCCTATATTAAGTCGTTATCGATCCATTGTTACAGAGCGTTAAGTGTGTGTTTGATTGTGAGTGTGTGTCTGGGAGTATGTGTAAAATAAGCCTATGGGGATAGTGTGATGAGAGAGAGAGAGAGAGAGAGAGAGAGAGAGAGAGAGAGAGACTGAGAGAGAGAGAGAGAGAGAGACTGAGAGAGAGAGCGAGAGAGAGAGAGAGAGATAGAGAGAGAGAGAGACTGACAGAGAGAGAGAGAGAGAGAGAGAGAGAGAGAGAGAGAGAGAGAGAGAGAGAGAGAGAGAGAGAGCAGATGTGTTGTTCGGAATTACTCTGTGTGTGTGTATGTATTTTTGACTATGTGGCACTCGTGCGTAGACACACAGACCCACACACACACACATGAAAACAGTGACAGGTGTGTGTGAAATGAGGCCAGTCGCCGCAGCAGCATGGAGCGCAAAGTTCCCGTCATGATTCCGAAGTGGTCGTCTCTCATTAACCCTGAGTCTATTGAACCATTTCCCCACCAAAACGTCCCCACACACCGGAAAACCCGGAAACACACCACCAGCAGAGCCACGTCATCAGTCCTAATCAGTCCCCCACTGTCACACACAGCAGTTTAGTCCAAGTCTTAAACCAGGGCTTAAGAAAATCACCTTCGTTAGTGTAATTCAGTCCAGTGCTAGACTTAATATTAATCCTTACCAAGACGGAACCCATCACAGGACTAAGAAGTCCACTCATCCGTAAGATTTAGTCTAAGACTGGACTTAATATTAAACCAGATCAAAGAGCACAGACCCCTGTTCAACAGTGTAACTGAGTATAAAACTAAGATGAACCTTAATCCAGAAATCTCATGTGAATTTAGCAAGAGTTTCCTGGACAGGGATTAAGTGTAGTCTTGGACTGTGCTGTCCTTCCAATGGAGACTCTTCCTGATCTAGGCTTAAATCTTATCCAGCCCTAAATCAGTGATTAATCTGAGACTAATTTTGATTAAACCAGATCCAAAATCAGTAGATCACCTTTTCAATGTGTAAAAAAAACAGGCTTAATTTTAACCCAGCAGACTTTCAACGGAGACGCCATCTTTATTAATGCACTTTAATTCCAATTAATCTTAGTCTTAAACCTAACAAGACTAGATGTCCTTTAATGTCGAGTCTCTTCCATCAGGGCGCTTTAATTAAAACTGTGTTTAACTTGAAACCAGAAACAAAACGTTTAGATTCCAGTGGACAATTTCACTCCAGAGGACAGTTTAGTATAAAACTAGGCTTAATCTTAATCCAGATGTCCATTCTTAATATAGACACCTTTCAGTGGTGAGTCCTTCATTAATGCACTTTAATCACAATTAGTCTTGATCTTAATCCAAAAGTCCTCTCTCAACGTGGAATTCATCACTACATGCCAGGACACACAGCAGTACAGTATTTGTGAATGTGTGTGTGTGTGTGTGTGTGTGTGTGTGTGTGTGTGTGTGTGTGTGTGTGTGTGAGGCAGGGACGACCTTGAGTCGCGGCCCGTGGGACGGCAAAAGGGAAATATTTCAGCCATTGTTTGTGATGTAGGTCCTCTCCTGTTTCACACTGCCTATCCACACACACACACACACACACACACACACACACACACACACACACACACACACACACACACATTGCCACACACACAGCGGCCTACAAATAGAAACCCGCAGAACCACTGGGACCTTCACCCACTGCCCCAGAGCTACACTATCTGCCTCAGCTGGCCCAGAAGGTTAACCTGAACTTAAGTGAAACACCAGCACCTTACAGAACCGAGGGACGCCAGGTCTGCTGTAGTCAGTTTAACCCCTAGAAGACTAGCTTTAGTACCGTAATACTACTAATATGAGGCTACACACGTCTTCTGCGTTTTGCATGTGCTGATGGTGACGATAAAACAGTGGGGAATCTGTCACATCACCTGGCATGTGTCCCTCAACCGTTTTAATGACATGACGTCTGGTTCTATTCACCAGCACTGTCTACGATTCTGACTGGGTTTGAGAGATTCACACCGGATCCACTCTGGATGACTGACTGTACCAGTAATCGGACATGGGTTTTCCTCCCTCCTAAGCCTGTAAGAACCCCACTGGCCACCTAGAAACCCCCTCGATCAGCACTTGTTCTTGAAGCTTATTTGCATTTCTGTCCTGTCTGTTGTCTGAGCCCTATAGGAGTGCTAGGGGACAAAGCAGGAGAGAGAGAAGTGAAGGTGTGTGTGAGTGGAGGGTGGAGGTGTGTGTGAGAGAGGTGCAGCTGGGCTGGCTGTTGATGCTGCTCCCAGTGGGTGCATGCTGGTGTGTGTATCCACAGCCCTCCGCCTTATGTGCGTGTGTGTGTGTGTGTGTGTGTGTGTGTGTGAGCCTGTTGGGCTGACTGCATCAGGCCTCAGCCTCAGTCACAGCCTGCAGTCCGGCCCCAGGGCATACTGGGACGGCTGGGCATGGTGGGGGAGTCTCAACTAGTCCAGTGTGAAAGTGTATGTGTGTGTGTGTGTGTGGTATAGAGACAGTGAAAAACAAAGTTGTGTATGATCTAGAGTAAAGAACTGCCAATAGAATAGGACTCCCTGGAGCAGATTAAGAAATAGGAACCTACAGGCACCACGTCTAATGCCAGGCGTGGGCTAGAGGGCTATAACCCCCACCCCCCACCCCCAGAGGAGCTGATAGAATGGACAGTGAGTGTAGAGACAAGGAGGTGGTCATAATGTTATGGTTGATTGGTGTATGAACGCATGTATAGATCACTTGGCGTTATGCAAGTTTTCTACAGGTGCCCACCAGAAGAGGTTCCATCCCGTCCCATCCCAGCATGGCACAGCAATTGGGAGCATGAGAACCCTTTTAAGCCCCACCAATAGCCTGGTAAATCCCTGTAAGTGGTGGAACTTTACTAAGCCCACCTCTCCAGTGCTTCCCTCTTCCCTCAGCCCCCCTCTGTGAGACAGAAGCAGCGATCAAGGCTCTGCTGATCCAGCCGTCGGCTGACCGCTGCCTCCCGCAGCTCTGAGATGCCGTACATATGGTGTGTTGTAATCTGGGAATGTGAATGTGAGCGGGGACCCCATACTGGGACATCCCAACGTCGATACCCCCTGCCTAGTTTGACCCAGTGGCCTAGTAATGCACTTTCTCATGCCATGCATTCGGTTCTGCATTGTTTCCACGTGTTCTCTGACTCAGAAGAAGGTTCTATATGTTCAGGAAGAACCATGTGGGACAATCCTGTGCAAAACATCTCAGTCCCTGATAAATAATAAAATACTATGGACTCATTATGAGATTGCGAGTGACCTTGTGATGGTCAATCCAAAAGTCATTGTCATCAAGGAGGGGTTTGGAGCTATACCATGACTTAACCAATGACAGGTGAGCTTTATAATTAGTGTCAGGTGAGGGGCAGGGCTTGCCAGTGACAGGTGAACATATAAGGGTATAGGTCCAGCCAACTGCAATGCCACATTAAGCCAGAAGGGGGATTTTATCATCATCATCATCATCATCATCATCATCATCATCATCATCATCATCATCATCATTTTCGTTTTTATTTTTTCAGCTTGATCCATTTCAGGGTTGAGGTGGCAATATGGCAGTATTTGGAGGTATAATCTCTCCAGCTGGTCCAGGCTCTTCCTCTTGGTGTCGTCCCAGTTGTAAGTGTTTCTATCAGATGCCTGGACCAGCTCACCTGGCTCCTCTCAACGAAGTTTGGAATTCATTTGAAAATATTCTGAAGCTCTGGTCTGGAGGTGTCCCTGTTCTTAATACAAAGGAGCTGATGCTCTACGAGCATCTCTCTGAGCCCCTCGTGGAAGAGTAAGCCTGGCTACCCAACGCTGAAAGCTCATTTCGTCCACTTGCATTTGCAGTCTCATACGTTCGGTCAGTGCCCACGCTTCCTGACCGTAGGTGAGGGTGGGGATGTAGATCGACTGACAAATCGAGAGCTTTGCTTCATGGCTCAGCTCCCTCTTCAACGCACCAAGCCTACGATCACCCTCGAGATACATCACCGGAATGGCTTTTTGAAGACCATTCATTGGGCTCATTGACTTGTAACCCATATTATATAAACCAGTTTATGTAGCTTGACCTTTGAAACCTCGTATCTCCAAAATTGCAATTTTACAAGAGGAGGAACCTTAACCTTCAATGGAAGTATCATAAAATTCTGACACCTATAACAAACTCCTTCCAGATTCACGTCAAAAGTGAAAAACTGCGAAATGAAGGTCTGAGGTTTTCAGTTACAGACAGGACACAGTTTCCCAGGAACTGAAATCGTCAGTGCAGGCTTCCTTGCCTACACCTTTGGGCTACAGGTCTTCTTCCCCAATTAAAACGAGCCCCAGCAGACCACCTGCTCCCACCTCAGATGCTGGACGAGTTCAAAGCATGTCTTTCTTAAGGTGGCTCAAGCTGTAGCGTCGATTCTAGCAGTGGGAGGAGTGGACAGGAACAGGCAGGCCTCCTTAAACAGCAGGAGCCCGAGGAGCTTCCTGTAGCTTCTGACCTGCAAGGCCAGGTCAAATTATGTGAAGTGCTGCTGGACTTTAAATAAAGGCAGGCCTCTCTCATGCAGAGCCATCATGCTGTGAGGGGGTTTGAGAGTGTGCGTAGACAAGACAGACCAAACACACTCTGTAGTCTGGAAACAGAGGCGTGGGTTTATAGGTCCACTTCGTTTTTTCTTGGGGTCTGTGTTCTTTGTCCACACGCTTATTGAGTTTGTAAGTTAGGGTTTGATGTGCTTTAAAGTACGTTCATTAGAACCAGTGTCCAAAAAGATCTGGACATATATAGTCTGTTGCTCAGTGTAGGCTGTAGGTGTTGGTGGGTTGGACAGCGGTGACCACAATGTGCTCCTTCCTTTTCTTTCTCGTGGTTTCAGGGAGTGAGGAGACCTCAACAAGCCCAGGCCAGTCGAGTGAGAGAGAGAGAAAGAGAGAGAGAGAGAGAGAGAGAGAGAGACAGTGAGAAAGAATGATGAGAGAGAGAGAGTCAGAGGACAGCAGAAGGGTGTGGAAGACCGAAATGAAGCTCCTGGATGAGTGGCTGAGGAGGTGTGGAGGAGAGAGAGAGAGAGAGAAGGGCGAGAGAGGAGAGGCCGAGGGTCGAGGGTGGACAAGTGAAGGAATAGAGAGAGGGAGAGAGAGAAGAGCAGATTAAGAGGGTATTGATTTCTATATAAAGATCCAGAAATGTGATATGGGGGCAGTCACTGGAGAACGCTTCAGGGCCACCTGCTGTCTCCATTACATAATCTCTCAGATTCAGACAACCACACACACACACACACACACACACACACATGCCCCTCATTACACACACCTCGTTAAAGAGGGGATCGTGACCCACTTCACCTTAATGTATGAGATACAGCCCACTCCAGAGCTAAACACTAAAACTCCCCCATTAAGGGACATCAGAATCTACTGTCAGCTACTGGTGTTGTTTGGAGCCACCTTCTGAGGGCCCCCTAGTGGCCTTTCACCTGTCTGTCCACTCCTGTCTGTCCACTCCACATGTTCACAACTCTGCATCCAGTGAATGAGATCAGTGTGATTATGGTAGTATTAAGGATACTCTGGTCTTGTTGGATGCACTATGTTTTTACGGGGTGCAGTTGGGATTCGATGTGGATTTAGTGGGTAATGCGTTTAATGCGCCCCGTTTTGAGGTTGGTGGGACATTTTCAACACCGCTCTGACAGTGAAATGGTACACAGCAGTGCTGCTGGAGTGCTGGTCACTCTATTAGCTGGACTGTGTGAACAGGGTGTTCTACAGCGTATCAGCCGTGCTGAGAGCACTGCCTGATCCTGTCTGTAATCAGGGGGTCAGAAAAAAGGAATTGGTCTACTGTGGAGATGAAACAGGCATTGTGTCTGAGATCTCTGTCTGGTGTGTGTGTGTGTGTGTGTGTGTGTGTGTGTGTGTGTGTTAATGGGGTTTGTTTTGTTTTTGTTTCGTGTGTACACTACTGGAGCATCATCTATATTTGATACTTTCTTGCGTGAAGCCAGACCCTGTGGCTTTACACCCTCCCTATGTACTTCACACACACACACACACACACACACACACACACACACACACACACACATGCCCGTACACCTACATGCACACACCTTCACATAGGTGCTGCATTCTCATATACACACACACCAGTAAGGTACAGAAAACTATAGGCTGTAGATCCCCAATGAGCATTTACTAGGCCCATACATATGCACACACACACACACACACACACACACACACACACACACACACACACACACACACACAATGTAGCCCTGATGCACATATAATGCCTCTCTGCATATAAACAGGCCCCCATACAGACTATCTCATGCAATCCTTCTCAGTACACACACACACACACACACACACACACACACACACACACACACACACACACACACACACACACACACACACACAGACACACAGACACACACAAGCATAACACAAATAATACTGTTATATTCAGGATTGCTGGAGTTTGGGTTTTAAGACAGGCAGCTTCAGCCTTCATAAATATTACAGTGTTATTGGCTAGAAGCCCAATAGATTGGAGATTTCTCTCTCTCTCTCTCTCTCTCTACTCTCTCTCTCTCTCTCTCTCTCTCTCTCTCTCTCTCAGCGCCCCACTTTCCCTCTTGTCAGTGGCTCTGTGGATCCCAGCATCAGTGTTTTCATTTTCCCCCTTTTGAGTTAGAGATGAGGCCGCTGGATGCTCACGTCTGATCCCAGGAGATAACAGGCAGTGCAGAACAGGCCGGGTCCAGCAGAGTCGTGGCCGAGAATTAGCGTCTGAAGTGTGTCGGCTAAGAGCGAGAAGATACAAAGACAGGGAGAGACAGAGAGACAGAGACAGAGAGACGTCTCCACCTTTGTATGTGAGCTCTAAATGTAAACTGACCCCACTCTACCACACACTGTCCAGCCGGGCCTCACTGACCAGTGGAGTGCAAAGCACAGCACACTGCACACACACACACACACACACACACACACACACACACACACACACACACAGACGCACACACACACACAGAGTGTACTGGATTCTGCAAAAAGAAAAGAGAGACTAAGTGGGAAAGGTTGAGAGAGAGAGAGAGAGAGAGAGAGAGAGAGAGAGAGAGAGAGAGAGAGAGGCAGACAGAGAGAGAGAGAGAGAGAGAGAGAAAGAGAGAGAGAGAGAGAGACAGAGAGAGATGGAGAAACTCTAAGAGAAAAGCAATAGAACCATATATATATATCATATCTATAGAACCAATAGAACAGGTTAATGTCCTCCCTCCAGACTGCTGATGGAGCTCCTTTGGGGTAACAGGTGTCCACATACTTTTGGACACATTGTGGGTGAATATATGAACACAGAGAGACAAATCAGTTCAGTTTTCCTCACTGAGACCCCCCACCACACACCCAACACCCCCCACCCCACGTCCACTCAGGTGTTGGGGGAATTCTGACCAATGAAAGAAAATCAATCACGTCATAAAGCTGCGGGAAGAAAACAACAACAAAAAAGCAACAACACTCCGCTCTACTGCACAACACACACACACACACACACACACACACTGTGAAGAATATACTACAATATTACTTATTTGAACAGTATCCAGAATATTTTTCCTGTATAGTACATTATGTTACAGCGTATATTATATACATTGTACACTATTTATTTAGTGTGTGCTGTATTATATACGGTGTACACACACACACACACACACACACAGAGTGCTGTAGCTGTGTAGGCCCGTGGCTCAGGGGAAGTGAGGGGTATTAAGGAGTGCAGTGCTCTCTCTCTCAGCAGTCAATACTCAACTCATCAACCACCTCACTATTAATCCCTTAATCAGCCTGCGCGACTCCTGCCTAATTGGGAGGCAGCCGAGAGCCACGACGGCTGGAGCAAAGCTCCGGCTACACACACACTTCCACTCCTCCAGACTCCTGCAGGAGACCACCGCCAGCATTTTAACCTCCCTCCACTAACACCCCGTCAGCAGAGGATGACACTCGGTGGATCAGGCTTTAGAGCCGAGTGAAGTGGACGCTCTCCGCAATACTAACGAGCTCACTGAGCATGCTCAGATCAGCTCCCACAGAGCGCTCGGCCAGTCTCGGGCCTTCGGGGCGTGTGATGTTTACTTTGTGGGCCACGGGGTGTCGGAAGACCGGTCAGATCAGCCGAGAAGCGTCCAAAGTTCTCCCAAGCTTGGTTGTGTGGTTGGACAAAAGTATCGGGACACCCGCTCATTCACTGTTCTGATATCAAGGGTATTATAAAGAGTTTATGTCTCTACTGTCCTGCGAAGGTGTTCTCTATTCGATTCTGCAGCATTGCTGTGAGAATCTGATTGCTTTCAGTGATGAGCAGTAGTGGGGTCAGGGTGTTGGATGATCACCACCACACCTCATTCCCAACTCATCCAAAATCAGAAGAACGGGATGGAGCTCCATCATTCCAGAGAACACAGTCCCAGCATTCAGACCTGTTGGCCGCAGCTTTTATCCCAGTTCATCTGAGATGGAGCTCATGCTTGATATCACCCTCCGGTACAGAGGAGCCAGCTCCCTTTTCTCCACCGTCCCCACATTGTCCCCTCTCAGAAAAAATGAGCCTATTGATTTCGCTCCTGCCCACAGGCCCAATTCTCCAGAGCCGAGGGGTCTTTAGTCCTCTGATGGGGCGTAATAAGCAGAACGGCTGCGGATGGGATGGACCGCGGTGTGGATAGTAGGTCTGTAGATGGAAAGTGTCATCGGACCAATCGAAACCCTGCTTAGACCTCGTCTTACTTTTGAATGAATTATGTGAAAATAAAGAACTGGACACTACTGTCTTCCCTGGACAGTAGAGACAGTTACTCTAAAGCAGGAAACATTCTTTAATTCCCATATAGTGTAATACCCAGGGCCCAAGATTTGGTGCTCCACCCCTGCACACACACACACACACACACACACACACACACACACACACACACACACACACACACACTGTGTCTCCCTCGGAGGGGGAGATGAAATGAATCCCGAGCCCTCGCATGTCTCTCTCTCTCTGTCCAGTGTGCAATCAAACGTTTTCCGTGCCATTTAGCGCCCGTCGCGAGCCCTGCGCTGCCACCAGTGTGTGTGTACATGTGTGTGTGTGCGTGTGCCCGACCTTGGCAGTTACCAGCGGCTCGGCCTGTGCCATCTGCAGCCGGCAGGGTTGGGCAGTAAAGCATCTCGACCCCGAGCTTTGGGCACCATACACCCCCACGAGGGGCCTGGCCAGATGGCACTACCCACTAAGAGGGTTTTACTGCCACTAAAGATGCCTGGGCAGCTCTCTCTCTCTCTCTCTCTCTCTCTGTCTCACTCTCTCTCTCTCTCGTTCTCTCTTTGTGTTTCTCTCTCTCTCTCTCTTCACTTTCTCTACCTCTCGCCTATCCTTCTACTTTCTTCCTCTCTCTCTTCCTCTACTTTCTCCCCCTCCCTTCTCCTCGCTCCTTCTGCCAAAAGGTGCTCTTCTAGGCTTTGTGGTCATGATTAGCGGGCACTGGGCAGTCTTTTACAGTGCATGAGGGCACAGCCCAGTGCCCTAGCTCTCGTTTCAGTGCAGCAAGACACACGACATGCCACATCACTGTCGGCATGGTTAAATCCCTGCCAACCTGTGTAGGGGTTGATGCCCTCAAATGTCTGTGGGGTCTGTTCAGGCCAAACACCAGGCCTACGAAAGTGTTGAAATGACGCCTGTCTTTGAGGCACAATCGTGCAACACTATTAAACATGTAGACGCGTCCAGGGGTTTTTTGGGTGACGCTCCCTCAAATCACACTACATGGACAGTCGTGCAGTTTCCATATTGGAGGTACCTTTGTGGGTGGAGGACCGTACCACCGCCAGTGATTCTCGATCGACTGACTGATGCTTCGAGACAGTGCAGAGGATGAGCTACGAAGCTTCAAACAGGACCTTCTGGAAGTGTGCCACAGTCAGGCTCGGAGCGGGGTCAACGTAAACGGTTGTCATTCCGAAGGCTTTGTTGTCACCGTAGCCTGGAGGACGCAGCGATCCCCGACTGGGGCTGTAAACGAGCTGTACAGTATAGTCTTTATGCAAATGGTGGAGGGCGTGATTTATCGTGCACTTGTTGGTGTGGTTTTGTGTAAGCAGTGTGTGTGCGAGTGCAGTGTCCCACGTCACCACTTCTCGGGGACTGGTGCGAGGCAGCTGGTGAAATGAATAGCCACTTTAACAGCGGCGAGGAAGGCGCTGGCCCACAGCACAAAGGAATTTAATAAGTACGCGTCTCTGTGCTCACAGAAAAGAGACGAGTGATGAAACATGAGGGAAAAGTCCACTGTGGGAACAGTTGCTCTGTATGAGGTGGCATAACCCCCTACACACTTCCAGTCTTCCTCCGACCTCCTTCAAACACACACACACACACCCACAAACCTCTGCACCCCACCCCTCCATACGGGCCCTCACAAACAGGCTGGGGGGTCCCAGGGCTCCACGCTGCCTCCAGCTAAGAGATGAGACTGAAAATTAATTTTGGGGGCTTTCATTAAATTCACTTTTTGGCCCATTTCCTTGAGTGGTCCCAGAGCACAATGCCCTGGCACGGCTGGTGCCCGTGCCAGCCCAGCCCCCCAAACGCCCAGCACAACACCCGCTGTCCCACAGCCCCACCACCCCACCGCAGGGATGCACATGCAGCCTGGCTGCAAAGGGGGGGGGGAATATGGCAGGTGGGGGTACACACTCCCAACAAAGAGAGCAGACAGACAGCAGGACGGGCCTCGCTGTAAAGGACCGACTCATATATTACCTTCCAACACCAGTAACAAACTGGTTTACTTTCGCTCCATTTCTTGGGATTTCGCCAGTATATTTATTATATTATATCATTTATTGTTTCTACGTCTCCGTTTCTATGGATACGCCACTGCTTTTTTTGATACACCGTGATCATCAGATCGATCATTTTAGCTCAATGAAGTTTAAGCAGGAATAGTTTAAAGCTGCTGTTGTTTAAACATTTTTGAAGCAGGTTTTTTTAAATTGAATGGATTTGACTGATTTAATAATTTATCCAAGAACGAAATGAAATATTCGACTCGTTTCTGAAGCTGGATTTCTGCGGATTAACAGTAGAACAAAACAGGCTCGAACTGTTTCACGTTGCATGTAACAAATGTAAAAAAAATAAGGTGAATTGAATTGAATTCTAAACACAAATGAACTTCTGATTGCGTTTCTTATAGAAGGGCGTTATCGGTCCATGAAGACCTACAGATGGTAAAACTTGCAATTTTTCATAACTTTTTTCCACTTTATTTTCAGAGACACATGACAGCTTTGATAATTTCGTACAGATCGAAAACGGCCTCCTCCTGTGTGTGTGTGTGTGTGTGTGTGTGTGTGTGTCTTCTTTTTCCCAAAGTAACGCTCTTTACTTTCTGAGAAGCTGTCAGAAAGCTTCTAGTAATTCCTTTGTTGTTGTTGCAACGTTTCTGAGCGAATTCCTGTGGTTTTCTCCTCTCTCTCCCCCGGTATCCCTCTCTCTCTCGCTCTTTCTCCCACAGACAGACTCAGGTAAATTGAGTTTTCAAGGTGAACGTCCCATTACTAGAGAAGGTTGACAAATTAATTTGGTGCGAGCCTTGTTGCAGTGTGGCTAGCGATAGAGACCAGGCTGTCAATTTGAGCAATGAGGGCCTGCCTGGCCAGGCAGATGGGGGAGAAATTGAACAGCACATTAGCTAATTACTTATGCAAATCAGCCCATCCTGCACCTTAACTTAAGCAAGGAGGACGATACTTAGCAAGCCTGGAGAGTTTTAGATAATACTAATCCACCGCTCATCGCACCCGTACACACACACACACACACACACACACACACACACACCGACTCGCCTGCTGGGACAGGCTGAGGGTCACACACAGGCTGAACGCAGGTGTCCTTCCACACCTTTCCCATAAAAACAAACATCTGGATTCGGAAAAAAGAGAACAAGAACTAGAACAGCAGCTCCCGTCCCAAAAGGTGCACAGTTTCAATCCCAATTGGTACAGTCATGTGAACAAGTTAGGACACCCCGTGAACACCGTATGTCCTAATAGCTGTATCTCCTCCTTTGTCTCCGACATCGACTGGAAGAAAGACGTTCCCACTCCTCCATGCGGAATTCTTTCAGCTCTGTGAGCTTTAAAGTCTTTCCAGACTCATCTGCATCTACAACCTTCTTTCTGAAGGCCTCAGAGAGCTCTTTGGATCTGACCATGGGGATCCCACTCACTTCAACAATCAAGAGCAAACCAGACTAATGTCTGAGGTTTAAAGAAGACGGTCTCCTCCAGACCCCTGTCTTAAGATGGTCTAATAATATGTAGCTGAAGTTCTGCACCTGATTCTGATACACCATAAATGTGGGCGTGCCCTTTTTTTCTTTTTTTTTTAATTCCTAATAATTACGTTTCATAAATGATAAAGGTTCTTCATATCAAGTCACTCCGCTGAGAGTCGCCTTAACATGAGCTTCAGAGGAACTAACTGGATGTTCTCAACCTACTTGTACAAAGACCTTAATATTATCAGCATCACATTTACTTTAAATTAATATGCAGAGAGGAACCACTAGAGGAACAACTTTAGGCTTGGCTTACAGATTCTGCAGGTTTGGAATTAGAACTTCTTAAGTTCTTATATGTCCATCCAACAGGCACTTAAATACAGCGCGAATAACAGCTCTGATATCTCACTCCCATTAAAAAACTCGGAAGATCGGTGTTTATTTAACTCAACCAATGTCAGTCTTCCTGCTGTCCCGGAGGGTCCGGCAAGTGGGATCGATACTGGACGGAGTTGAATCTCTGCACTAGGTGTCAATCTCCTCTCCTCCTCCTTCAAACCCCCCCCCGCCATCTTGGTACCCCAAAAACCTTAGATTCCTAGCTGTGTTTCGAGGGTCTGCATTCATGCCATGGCTTCCCGCCTCGGCGTGGGGGCTTATGCAGGCTTAACGGGATCGACACGGACTCTTCCCTAATCACACTGCGCTAAGCCCACCTGTCAAAACAGCCCGCCACACCAGCTCCGGATCCGGCTCACTCACCCTTAATTAGCTAATCCAGCCCTGGGTGCACAGTGGGAAAACCCAGAGGGGGGGCGAGGGGTGGAGGGGAGGGTCGGGATTGAAAAGCTCTCGATTCTCATCAACCAATCACAGGCTGAAGTTAGAGATGGCCGGCCAGATCGGCCTCCAGAGAGGAGCCGGGCTGAATGTGGAGATGGACAAGGTTGGATATACAGTACGTCGAGGCAGAATGTGTGTGTGTGTGTGTGTGTGTGTGTGTGTGTGTGTGTGTGTGTGTGTATGCAGCATTGATCTATTGATTCGTGTGTGGTTGACAGCCCCTGAGCGAAAGCTTAAGTATTATTAGTGATTTCACAGTTTGGCACTGGGCCTCTAATTAATGCACTCTAAATCTCTGACAAGTAGCTTTCTCAGGCCCGACACTGGACCTCTCTCCATCAGAACCCTCCATCTGACTGCAACTGCTTCCCTCCGTAAGACCCCGATTCCAGCCCTCTGTCAGACGTCAATGCCATGCTACCATCAGACCTTGATTTCTCCATAAGACCCTGCTTGACTCCATAAGTTGTCTCCATGCAACTCCAAATCTCCATCAGTCTTCATCCTTCCATCAGATCTTCACTCCATCCCCCACGAGACCTCTGTTGCATTCCTTAGCCAGACCTTGAGTCCAACTTTCTGTTTGACCTTGATTCCATCCATTCACCAGGCTCTGATTTCATCCCTTGATTAGACTCTGATTCCATTCCCCCCACCAGATGTCTCCCTGCAACTTCATCTCCACCCTCCATAGGATTTCATTTAAGATCTCACGTTCCTTAATCAGACTTTGAATCCGGCTTCCTGTCAGATCTCAATTCCAACCCTTTATCAGGTCCTGATTCCATCCTTCCGTTAGATCCATCCATCATATCACATTTCCTTTTCTCTGTTAGACTCCAACACTATGTCTCCAGACCATGATTTTACCCTGTTATCAGACTGTGATTCCATTCCATCCCTCTACCTATTCATCAGATTTCAGCTTCATCAGATGTTCATTCATCCCTTTATTCATTCATAGAACTTCATTTACCCTTCAGTCAGATCTTCTTCCATCCCTCAGCCTGACTCAGTTCCATACTTCCATCACACCTTGATTCCCCCATTTCTCCATTTCTCCATTTCTCCAGTTCTACTCCTCTCTCACACTCCATCTGTCTCAGACCTCAGTTCCTGGCAAGCTTGCACATTTCTGCAACTGACTGATCTGTGCTTACTGGAATCTTTGGCTTGCCGATAGCCCCCTGATCCCCACCCCCAGAACATCAGCTCTCACTTACACTATGATGTTTCCTTCTCCTGCCTACTGGCTGCTTTATCAGCCCTGAGCCATATCCTGTTTCGTGGGTCATAGTGAAAACTTTTCACAGTTGGGTTTGACGGTGCGCCGAAGATCTTAATGGTCTGCTCTGCTGTGAAGGAGCCTGCGAAGGAATGTGTTTAATTCATAGGAGATCTTTTCAACAGACCCTACAACAGAACAGCCTTTGTCTTTTCATGCGACACCTCCATCTTTTCACGTTACCTGACCAGAAGGTCCATGCCTTCCCAACGTAAGGTAAACGGCCCGGGACACATGGGTCCCTTCAAATGTGTCATCTCACATATGGTGATCCTCAGAGAGCGCAACTCAGATACTTTCCAGTTCCCAAAGTCAGAGTCTGAGGCAAGGAGCCAGAAGGAGAGGAAGTGGCTCCAGTTTCCCTCGGGAAAGAGTGAACAGTTCCAGTGGGGTTTTGGACAACACCCTGCTCTGATGTGAGCCAAAAGGCTGCTGAAGCTTAGAGGAAACCGTGACCTGGCCTCCGACACCCAACTCTTCAATGTTTGACCTCGCTGTGCCTAACAGACACAGACCTCTTCAACACTGACCCTGAGAAACCATATGGTACTTCCTTCCAGTACGAAAACGAGAGACGAAAAATAGTTTGGGAATCTCATGCCAGATGTTTAATATCTCTGCAGTTACACAATCCTGAGAAATCAGAGATTTAATTAAAACCTGTTGTGTGAATGAGTCATGCAATCTGGCCTAACAAGCCGAGGTCAAACCCAAAGATTTCTGAGACTAGACTGTACCGAAAGTCGTGTTGTTGGACAGGATAAACCAATGTTTATTTCCAAGACAACACAAGCAGTTTTGAGACCATTTCAATAGTAAACAGACTTTGGGAATGTTGATTTCTGTTCTGGGAATAACTTCTCCAGAGCTTGAAGCTCCACCGATTGTACATGATGCCATATTGGACATACAGTTCTTTCTGTTTTAGAAACCATGACTGCAAAGTTCTTTGGTAACCGACACACAGGGCATCAAGAGTCAAGTTGTAAACCAAGTGTGTGACATTCCTTGTAACTAGAAAAAAATGACGGGAATACCTGGGAAGTGCAAGATAAAATAGCTATAGTAGTGACAGAAGAAAGGAAAGGCACTGAACCACCAACTTAGTACCTGAGATCCATACATTGTGGGCAGTTACGTGGCATTTTCTAAGCTTCATATCTCAGGATCAGAGTAACCTACAGACACGATACAGGTTTCATGATGCTCAACCTGCATACAGACTCTGACTGATCAGAGAGAGGGGGCGGGGCTGATGCTCAACCTGCATACAGACTCTGACTGATCAGAGAGAGGGGGCGGGGCTGATGCTGCATACAGACTCTGACTGATCAGAGGGAGAGGGAGGCGAGGCTGATGTCAACCTGCATAAGACTCTGACTGATCCAGAGAGAGAGGGGCGGGGCTGATGCTCAGCCTGCATACAGACTCTGACTGATCAGAGAAGAGGCGGGGCTGATCAACCACGCACAGACTCTGACTGAGTCAGAGAGAGGCGGAATGATGCTCAACCTGCATACAGACTCATTTGATCAGAGAGAGGGCGGGGCTGATGCTCAACCTGCATACAGACTCTGACTGATCAGAGAGAGGGGGCGGGACTAATGACACCAATCCAGATATTGAGATATAGAGGAAAGTCAGGTAGGGAGGTTCTCTTTTTGGCTCACACAGGATTCATTTCATAATAAAAGTCCCTAGGAAGGGGTTAATACTGATACATACATAAATAACAAAAATAAAGGACATTTTGGTTGTTTTTATTTTATTTGGACCTCTCTGGGTGATCAGTTTCCAACAGGATGTGTGATTTGTGTACTGTTTTTAGTCCTTACAAGCAAAAAAGCAGAACATATTTTACACTTTATTATTAAACAAAACATGATCAAATTCATAGAAATATCAAAATCCTGTTCATATTTACACCTCAAATGAAGACAAGTAGCCTAATATCTCCTGAAAACAACATGTGGCATGAATGTCTCCTATAAACGTCAAAACATCCTACAAAATAGAGAGCTTAAGAAACAGCTTTGGTTGCAGTGCTTCTGCAAGGTTGGTCCACCTTAGAATGTTATATTTATATCAATTGAATATGGAATTAGGCAATATTCACCACTATGAGACTCATTATGGCGATGTGCATTAGAACCCATTTCCACGCAATATGAGTCCATGTGTCCAGTGAACATCTCTCACGCTCAAAGCATCAGAATTCCCCTTCAAAAGCCGTGGATTCACTTTGATCATTCCCGCAGCATACCAATAAACATGCGAAAGGAATATCAGCGATGAAAATATGCGTCATTCATTATTACTGCTTACCGCACCAAGTAATTAGAAGGCATGTTTTATTGACTGCTAATAAGATCACATGTTTGCACGCTAATAGAGATAATCTTACAAGAGGAAATGGCGGCCGTGAAGCACGTTCCGCCGTCGGGAGGCCGTTAAATCTGAGTCAGGCCACAAGCCGCTCTCACCCGAGCAGCCCGACCAAGAAATACAGATCAAGGTAATGGCCCAGAAGCCTTTATGTACAATACATCCCCAGTGTCTATATGTAGACATCTGACTGAAGGCTGTGACTGTCACTTCTGAATGTATGGAACCTAGTATGAATATCAGGAGCGTTAAACATGCAAACATCTGGACATCTGATCTTCGTGTCAGTCTGCTGAGAGATGGGTGAAATTTAACCAAAGACATCCAACCGAAGAAACAGCTTTAAACATCATCTATAAAACATTAATAAAATTGTCATTAGGACCCCTTCGGCTGAAATAATGTCAGTGAGATGTTTCTAGAACCGTCTCTAACCTTGACTGGAAGGAAGATGTTCCCACTCCTCATGTGGATTCTTTCAGGTCTTATATTTTCCTCAAAACGAGGCATCAGAGCTGCTCCAAACCATCACACTTCCACCATCATGTTTCACAGCTGCTATGAGCTTCTTCTGCTCATAGCTGTTTGAACTAGTTGGTTGTGTCAAACACTGTGTCTTCTGTTACTGTGTCCAAATAATTCACCTTCAGGATTCATCTGTCCAAACACTCTGTTCCAGAGAGCCTTCTCAAAAATACAGATGTTCTCTGGAGAACTTTAGTCTTGCCCTGTTTTTTCTTTTACCTGAATACTAGTTCGGTCTGTTTCTGATAGTCATTGCTGATGAACATTTTAGGATTGTTGGATCTTCTTTACTCATCTTGTGGTTCTGGGCTGAACATAAGACTTGGTCTAGTATACTTAGAGGCAGTTGTTCTAAATCTTCTCCACTTGTAAATGATGTTCCCGGACAGTGGAGCGGCTGATTTCTAATTGTTCTGAGATCTTTTTAAATCCTTTCCAAGACTCATCTGCATCTACAACCTTCTCAGAGAGAGCTTTATGGATCTATCATGGGTCCCACTCACTTCAACCATCAAGACAAACCAAACTAATGTCTGAGCTTTAAATAAGACAGCATTCCTCTCTAATGATGGGCTAATCATTTGCAGCTGGTTGTAATTTTAGGAATTGTAAGTGGTAAAAAATGTGGGACGTCCTCATGTTTAAGTGCGTATGTAACTCCAGACTGTCGAGAAACATTAGATATATGGTCTGTGCATGTTCCCTTGGCCTGCAGCGCGTGTCCTGTATGCACCATATTGAAGCCTTGCTGAGCGGCGAGTGGACACCCTGTCCATACTGGCTGGTTGAGTAGGCCCGGCTTAGCTTTGGCGGGACATCAGTGGGTCAGTGCACAGTTTGGGGTCCAGCGCTTTCAGATTCCAGCAGTTTAAGCTTGAGCATCCCATCTGTTCTGGGGCTGCTCCAGGAGAGCAGTGTCCTTGGACAGGCCCCCTGGCCCGGGCCTGGGATTGGGACTGGCTGGAGAGGGGACACCAGAACAGAGCAAACATTGGCCTTCATGGATGGTGGCTGCTGTACTAATGGTCTACTGTGGCTGGGCAGCTCCAGGGGAGGGTGGAGGGTATGCTCATGAAGCATCCTGGAGTAGTCTGGTCTTCTTGTGTCAAATGTTGAATAATCAACCAAGACTTCAGTTATGCACTAGAATACAAGTCTAATGTGGCTAATAAAAGCAATGAATCGTCTGTCTCACAATTAGCACACTAATTACAGAGGGTGTAGGAACGTGAGTTGTATCTGTCTCATTGGTGTGAGCGTTCTAATCAATACAGAACTCCTATAAATTAAACAGGCACCGTCACTGTTACTGTGCCTTTAAGGTATATGCATATGTTAATGGACTTGGTTCTGATTGGCTTGCTTGTATTCTGAATTGTTCAAAGGACAGTTCATTCAGTGTGAATGGGCAGGGCTAAGTTCCTGGACGGGTGGATATTCACTATATGGGCATAAATGTTGGGACACCTACTCATTCTCAGTTTCTTCCGAAATCAAGGACATTAGACAGTCTTTTCCATGAAGGTTTCTTGAAGGTTCTGTGAAGCACCTTCAGAGGTTCCTCCCACTCTTTCACACCGAAGAACCTCCAAAAGTTTCTCAAGGGTCTTGTACTTGTAACAATGATCCCCAACTCATCCCATCCCAAAAGTACTGATGGAGCTCCATCATTCCAGAGAACACAGCTCCGCTGCTCCACAGCTCAATGCTGGGGCTTTACACCCCTCAAACCCACGCCTGGCAGTTGACTCCATAGATTCATGTGTATCTGCTGACCAGGAGAAGCCTGTTCTAAACCACACAAGTCTGTCTGGACGAATATCTGGGGCGTTTTGAGGGAGTCAGAGACGTTTATGCATTTCATTTCTGGAGCTGAAATGGTGACAGTCTAAACCCATTGTTTGTTTCGCATCTTCTGTGGCGTCTTCTGAGCACACATCCGATTCCAAATGTCTCTGGTGATTTACAGCATCTACAGTCCGTGATCAATCATGTTCAATTTGAATCTTCACTTAAAAGCAATATGCAAATGAGGCCGGTTCCTGTCGGCAT